>MU675361.1:22868-157394 GCA_026770625.1 Nicotiana glauca
CCCCCCCCCCCCCCCCCTTCAGATTTCTTATTAAGATGCTTTGAGCAGGACAGATCTTAAATATAGATGGAAATTTCTCTTAAATTGATTAATTTTTAGACTGCAAAATATCTTTCTTGTTCATGCATCCATAATATGTCTAACATAATGAGACTGGCCTTTCTCGCCAAAGGCCAAGCAGATAGCAGGTAGCGCTTCAGAAAGGAGATTATCGGTTTTACCTAGAAAGTTGCCACTTCCCATTTGTTGTATGACAAACAAACTTTATTTGTCAGTTTTGCTGTTCTTCCTACACAAAAAGAAATCAACCACTTTATATTTTCTATCAACAATAAACAACAATAACAACAACAAACCCAGTATCGTCCCACAAGTGGGATCTAGGGAGGTAGCGAGTAGGCAGACCTTACCCCTACAGTGAATGTAGTTTCCATTAGACCTTCGTAGACCGTCGATTATTTCTGACATACATCCAAATTCCTCATAAATCTTACGTTTGTTAACGTTCATAGAGGGCTTTTCACTTGTTTCTTTCTTTTATCATTTCTCACATTAGAAGCTGGTTCTGCTGTTTCCAAAGCTAATAGTTAAAATGTCCTTTTCAGATGGATTCAGTGTACTGTTTTGATCTAATCTTACTGAATTTCAATAATAGGGTTCCTGACCCCTCATTTTCTGCAGACAAAAAATAATAGTCCAGCAGCTCAGGAGAAATGCATCACTCGCCTGCTGCTGTATCATTTCTGTGTTAATCTCCCACTTATGATGGCATCATATCCAGTCTTTAGATTAATGGGGATGCGAAGTACTCTCCCGTTGCCGTCCTGGTACTTTCAGGTTCTTTATGTACTAAAGCCTAGCAATGACATACTTGTATATGATTTATCTCAAAGTTTGGTGATGGTGACAGATACACAATTTTATCAGCCGCAAATATTGTTCCTTTTGTCTTCTAATCTTTTTTCTTTTTCTGTTTGTGTTCTTTGGGTGGGCGTGGGGTGTGGAAGGTGTTGCTTGGTTGTTTATTGATGTCTTGGGACTGAATTGCGAATATTTTGTTTCTGCAGGAAAGTGATCTCAACACAAGTATTCTTCTACTTTATCCTAGAGGATTTTGTATTCTATTGGGGACATAGGATATTACATACTAAATGGCTCTACAAGCATGTCCACAGCGTCCATCACGAGTCAGTGAAGAGTAGTGTTTTTGAATCAATGTTTTGATTTGTGTTTTTTCTGTCCATTCATTCCAAACTGGTGCTTGTTTCATTCACAGGTATGCAACACCATTTGGATTGACTTCTGAATATGCTCACCCTGCTGAAATTCTCTTCCTTGGATTTGCTACAATAGTGGGTCCAGCCATCACTGGGCCCCATTTGATAACATTATGGTTGTGGATGGTGCTTAGAGTCCTTGAGACAGTTGAGGCACACTGTGGTTACCATTTCCCCTGGAGCCTCTCAAACTTCCTGCCATTATATGGAGGGTCTGTGCAGATATTTACTCTTAGAATAGCTGTTATATTTTTCTACATTTTCCAATGATGTTTGAAACTGCCCCCTTTGGTTCCTAGGGCTGATTTTCATGACTATCATCACCGGCTGCTCTATACGAAGTCTGGAAACTATTCATCAACGTTTGTTTACATGGACTGGTAATTTTCTACTACTTCTATAATTTAACAATGAGAAAGTCGATTTCTTCTTTGAAATGCTAAAATGCTAAAGATCATGTTCTGTGGTGGTGATGAATATATAGCAAAACCAAATTTCTATTTTCTTAGCAGAATTAGGTACATTTACCTCACTTTAGGAGGCTGATTTTTGCTGTCACAAACCCCTCCATAAAAAAGATGAAAAGAAGAAGAAATATATAACAAAAGTGGAAGACTGGCAAAATATGGTGGTGTGTTAATTTTCTTAGTGCGGTTTCTCTTTTCTTCTACTTTCTACTTGCTGCTGCTCCAAGTGGAGCAAGCCCTTTAAGGAAGACTATGATTGTTTCTGAAGTAACAGTGCCTACAAAACATGACATACTGCTACCTCAAAATCTTATTTAAATCATAGTTCATTGCTTGGTATCTTATTTTTGGGAAGAAGTGAAAGGAAGTTGTTTCACTTTCGACCAAATGGTCAAAAATGTTTTCATCGCTTTGTAAGTTTGTACAGTAATTTCTCTTGGTTAGAAAATTCTAAACCAGTTTGGTTTAATTCTACACTGGGGCTTAATCTTGCGCATCCAATTTTGGCCTTTGTACGATCTTCTGCAGCAGTTGCATCAGTTGACCTTTTTTCCTCATGAAAGCAGGGAGGCAATGCCTCAAATTGGATTGGCCTCAGATATTTTGATTCTAAAGTTCTAAAATCAGACTCTCTTAATTAGAATTGGTTTACATGTTGAGATATGAATCTGTCGAAATGTGATTCTTGTGCACATAAGTGAAGATTTTGTAACTTCACATAAAATAGCTGAGTGGGTCTCTGGAAATAGAGTTGTCAGGCTTGGCAATCACGAAGCAGCACTTGATTACCTTGTGCACTCAGAATAAAATGTAAACCTGTTTTGCAGTTTCAGTTTCTTGAATCCAAAGAGAGCAGAGTGTACAGAAATGTGTCCCACCAGGCTAAAAAAAGTATCTTAGAGCCGCTTATTCCTTAGGAGTTGGGAATATATTAACACATTTCAGATGAAGCCTTGTGAAATAAGAGATCGGAAGTTTACGATATCAATTTCCATGCTCTTTGTTTTGTTTTCTTTCCAATTATAAGCTGCTAATGTTTCCATACTCCTCTAACATGTTGACCGCTAATCTATCTCAGTGATAGTATCTAGTAAATTTTTGAAAGTGTTTATTTTTATTTTCATTGCCTGTAAAATTGAACAAAAAATATTTGAGTTATTGTGAGTGATTTGATGGATCTCTTTCTTTTGTTAGGTTATTTGGTACCGACAAGGGTTACAGAAGATTGAAGGAGCTGAAGAATGATGCATGTGAAATTGAGGGAAAAGAAATGTAAAGCGACAAGAAAAGGGTAAGCTTTGGCTGGTCTGGCATCACAAGATGGGTTTCTGGTACAAGAGCATTTTGTTGATAGCTTGTCATCTTTTGTGCTTGTGTTCAATTGTGGTTTTGACTGAACATTGTGTCTTCTGTAGTATCAGTTAGAACTTAGAAGTTTGTCTTGGAGAATTTCCTCCTTGCAAACGTGCCTGCCTTCATTTGGCACTTTACATGATTGAAGTTCCATTCTTTACCATGTTTGAGATGCTACTTCTCATTGATGGACCTATTTTATTGAAACCAACTTAATCTGAATTTTTGATCTCTGTTCTCTAATACAATGCCCGCAATTGATTAATAGACTGATCCTTGGAGTTGTCAAAACAAATTGTTTAATGTCCATAGAAAAAGTTGCTAGGCATTTTTATATTATTCCTATTTGGATACCTATGAAGTACAGTAATTTTTCTTTGCTACAGTTTTGAGTTGGCAGGAAGCTGAGGCAAAAATATATGTATTTCCTGCTTTCCTAGTTAATATGGAAACATAAAGCTGACGAGTCAGAAATCTTGAGCTCCACTTCCAATCATTATGATTTGGTTTGCTTGTCCTGCAACAACTTTATTAAACATTATTTTGAAGTAGGTTTGCTTTTTCAAGTTTAGTAATTTCACCAGTATTTTCAGGGCAAGAAAGGACGAGTAGATCAAAATTTGTGAACTCAAATGAAAAAAGAAGGATGTGAGTTACAGCTTAGTCTTGACAATTAAACCTCGTGCCAGTTAAGTGTAGGATTCTAATTCGAGTGAAGGTCATCCGTTCTCTACTGTCATAACAAAAAGCGATTACTAAGTAATTTTTATGGATAATAATTGCCATTGAGTTTTTCCCTTTTCTCATTCTCTTGTTTTTCTTTACCATGTAAGGCGAAGGGCTGATATACATGAGCTACTACCTATATTCGAAAACTAGTCTCCTCAGTAGCTAGAAAACTAAAAATCACACGGTATCAATTGATAAATTAAGGTTTAGCAGAGGTACGCACATTCACTGTCTTCCCTCAAAAAATTTGTGGTATATAGCCAACAGATTAAAAAAAAAGGAAAGAGCTAAAAAAGGAAAGGTTCTGAAGGTACACTTGGTGATAGCTAAGGCGGATTCAGTAAGAGTTTAACCTTTAAGTTTTTTAGTATCAAACTTATATTTTTAAAGTTATGAGTTTATACATATAATTTTCTTACAATTTCAATGATTATACATAAGAGCTTAACTTTAAGGTTTTTAGTATTCAACTTGTTGTATTTTTAAAGTTATGCATTTATATATACAATTTTACATGTAAGTGTATGCTTTATGTTAAAAAGTATTGGATTCAAATGAACTTGGTATTCATACTCTGCATTAAGAGTGGTAAACGAGCGGGTCGGGTTGAATATAGTTCGGGTCAAAATGGGTAATAAAAAATGGATCAATTATCCGATCCGACCCATATTTAATACGGGTACAAAACGGGTTAACCAGCGGATAATATGAATTATCTATATTATCCATGACTTCTTGTATATGATCACTTTTGGGAGAATTTTTAGTCTCCCTAACTTGAGGAACTCTCAATTTGAGGCTTTACAAATGTAAAAGTTAGATCCATTGGTTATCCATTTTCTAAATGGATAATATAATTCTTATCCATATTTGACCCGTTTTTAAAAAGTTAATTATTCAACACATTTTTTAATGGATAATATGAATGGTTAACTGTTTTCGTTAATCATTTTGCCACTCCTACTCTGCATCCACCTCTGCCACGTGTAGTGCATGAGTGGACACGTGCAGCGAAAAAGACAAGTTCACTTTGCCGGGTGTAAAGAAAGCAGATTACTCCCTCCGGTCCAAAATAAGTGATTTTTTTGATGTTTTCACACAGATTAAGAAATCCATCTTTAGCATTAATTAGCAATGGAATTGACCATATTAACCTTTACTATCTAACATAAACACTTCTAACACATATTCCAACACTATTTACTCCAAGGGCAATGTAGGAAAAAAATAATTAATTCATTCTTGAAATCTGAAAAAATCACTTATTTTGGACCACAAAAAAAAGATAAAAAAATCACTTATTTTGGACGGAAGGGAGTACGTAATATTCTTGATATCATATAAAAGAATTTGATACTGCTGCCAAGTGGAAGTACTTAGAGACTGCAGTTTTTGAGATTTTTGTGCAGAAATTTATCCTTTTGGGACAACAAATTTGGAACTTTATTTTGCAATTACCTGGAGGCGGAGGTGCATCTCTCTCTCCTTTTTTTTTATTTATTTTTGTTTAAAACTTTTTTTAAGGTTCAATCGTTGACAGGAAAAAAAAAAAACTTACAGTTGGTTCTATAAGATCATGTTATCAACTGTAATGTTAGAGGGCTAATCAAACAAATAACTGATTAGTTACCCAAAAGGATGGGTGGGCCGCAGGGGTGGGGCTACACTTGTCTGAGAGGTGTCAACTGACACCTCTTCGCCGGAAAATAACACTGCATAGATAGGTATTTTTAAAAACAAATTGAATATATACAATGGGTTGACAACTCTTGACACAAGACAAACTCCTAGTGTAATGGTCAAAGGGTGTCAAAAGTGGCAAAAGGTTGCAAGTTCCATTCCCTATCGCAGCATTATTTCCATTTTTCTTAGCTTCTTATTTAAATTTTGACACCCTTTGTATAAATCCTGGCTCCGCCACTTATGGGGCGAATGACATTAAATTGTTACAAAAATTATTCAAATTAAGAGTCACTTATACCTCGCGCGTGGCGGCAAATCAATTCGTTTTGCCTTCCTATTTTCTATGCGCATGATTAGGGGTGTTCATGTTTCGGTTTTTCCCTAAAAAGAAACCAAACCAAATAAGTCGGTTTTTCAAATATTACAAAAATCAAACCAATTAAGTCGATTTTTTCTCAATACGGTTTATGTCGATTTTTTGGATTTTTCGGTTATTTGTCGATTTTTTTAAATATAAGACATACAATACCACACACATATTCCAGCGACCATATTTTCAACTTAACACTATCAAATCAATTGCCCATTGAGAAATATATTATTTACCAAATATATTGATGATAATTGAATCAAATAGTGACGAGTAATTTAAGGACTCAATTAAAAATATATTTTTTTAACATGAAATGGATTCTTACACTTAACAAAAAAAAATAACCAATCAAACTAGAATATAAAGGTAAAGAACTGTACTAAAAGTGCAAACGATTAACATTCACCATAAAATTTTTGAAACTTTGTATAAAAAAAAAAAAAAAAATATATATATATATATATATATATATATATATATATATGAAACAGCTACTTATATAGTCGGTTTGGTTCGGTTTTTTTCGGTTATTTTTTTATTAAAACCAAAATCAAATCAAATTTGATCGGTTTTTAAAATTCAAAACCAAAATCAAACCAAACCAAAAAGTATCGGTTTTTTTGGTCGGTTTGGTTCGATTTTTCGGGTTTTTATGAACACCACTACGCATGATATTATTTCTTTTTGTAAAAATTGTACGGAGCGCCCTATTTGGTCGCCCCCATTTAACCTATACCTATTTTTAAATTTTTTTTAACTTATACCCACTTTTAAATAACTTCAGCCCCCTTTTCTTCTTCTTCTTCTTCTTCTTCTTCTTCTTCTTCTTCTTCTTCTTCTTCTTCTTTCTTCTGCTGCTGTTGGTGCTGCTATGGAACTTCAGTTATTAAAATTTTGTGTAGACATATCTGGTTCAATGATAAGACGAAAGTTTTCTTACGGTACTATATTCCAGTCAAGAAATACGAATGAATCTGCAGGTGGTCATTGTTTGGCATCAAGTCCGTTTTCACCCTTAACTTCAGGCTGAAATGAAAGCAATTCACCATAAATTTAGCATTTTGCCCATGACAAGACAACACCAAGTTACTTTTATAGTTGTATGCAATAAGAAATAAAATGTCCATTGCTTATATAATGCTGAAGTTTTTACAAATGAACTAAATAACTTCAGCTCTAGAGCTGAAGTTCGACAGTTTCAAAATAAAACCTTCAGCTCTATAGCCGAAGTTCGCCAGTTACAAAACAAAAACTTCAGCTCTAGAGCTAAAGTTTGCCAGTTACAAAAACAAGAGCTGAAGTTTGCCAGTTACAAAACAAAAACTTAAAACAAAAACTTCAGCTCTAAAGCTGAAGTTTGCCAGTTACACAAACAAAAAACTTCAGCTCTAGAGCTGAAGTTCGCCAGTTACAAAACAAAAACTTCAGCTCTGGAGCTGAAGTTCGCTAGTTACAAAATAAAAACTTCAGCAATGCAAATAGGGAACAAAACTTCAGCTACTATGTTTAAGTTTAGCAATTACAAACAAAAACTTCAGCACAATTGGTTCAACATAGTTGCTATTTCAGGCCCGTCTACTAGATTGCTGAAGTTTTGTGTGATTGCCTTTGCTACTTCAGCCCCGTATGCTGAAGTTATGCGAAAAAGCGGGTACACTTGTAATTTTTTTTGCAAAGCGGGCACAAGTTAAAACGTAATACAAAAAGCGGGTATAGATACAAATCCCCCTTTCTTTTTGCTGGCTCTTTACAAGCTAAATAAAAGACAACTTCTTAATATTAAGAGAAAAAGAGAGCTCTTCCTAATCCATATAAAACTCTTTTGTTTCACATAAGCTAAAAAAGTAAGAAAAAAAGGGACTTACAAAAAAATCTTTGACTTTTCATTACTGTTTGACCAAAAAGTGTTAAGCCTTTTTGTTAAACTAATCAAATAAAATGATAATGGACAAATTCTAGTAAAATATAATAAGTCCTAGATCCAAGATTAATGAATGTCAATAACATAAAAACTGTATTCAAGGCTATTAAATACCAAGGGGGTGTTTAATGATATTGTTAAGGGAATAATAACAAGCAATAAATATGATAAATGACAATAAATGTAAATAGAGAGAATGATTCACCCAAATATTCAGTGAGATGGATGATTCTTTCTCTGAAAATGATGTAACATAATCGTGGAAATATAGAAAACTTTCTCGGATCTGATGTGAGAAAGCTTGGTATCAATAACAAATCGAATCTTTTGTAAAGACAATGTTCATAGTTACTTCAGAGTCAACTTTTCTAGAGAGAGATTATCATATAGAATATTACATGCCCCTTTCCTTCTCTCTCTATTCCTACTTATATGGGACATATCCCTTACCTACTGAAAGTACAAGTTCAGAGAATATACTGTAGAATATTCCTTTATAATATCTTATTACTAAACTAACCGTTTTTGGCTGATCAGGGTGTTCGACCTCGACCTTAGCTGCTCGGCTTACCAATGTTACTCCTTAAGCAAGACCTCGACCCAATTGAATCTTAATTGTTCTCTCTTAGGCAAGGTTCCCTTGATCAGATTTTGACCTATACAGTCAGCCCCTTCGTCTGTCGGGGTTGTCTTTCGACGAGCTCGGTGAGCGAACTTCGCTAGTTGAAATTTTGAGAAATCTGAGCATGTTGGCTGAGGAGTGACTCTTTTATGGTGAGACGGTGACGTGGTGCTTCAAGAGCTATGTCTGGCCGTTACGTCAGTTCAAAATTACTTCATTTCTTCATGCATCATTATGGAGTGCATCATTATGGAGTGAGCATGTTGGTCGAGGAGTGACCCTTTTATGGTGAGCCAGTGATGTGGCACTTCAAGAGCCACATATGATCGTTACGTCAGTTTGAAATTACTTCATTTCTTCATGCATCATTATGGAGCATGTTCCCGATACGTTATGTCATTTTTCGTGTTTCTTTCATTTCAAAAATCAATGCGGCGGCGTATGGCTTTCTCGATCAGGGTGCCAATATTCTTATAAATAGGGATAGGGGTTCCTCATTTGAACCGTCGCATTTCTTGAACATTTGAAAACCTAAGCCTCTCCTTCTTCTTCTTTAAGTTTCCTACACCTGTATTTTCTCCCTTCCTTTAGCATTTTCTGCCATAGTCATCTCTTTCACCTTTTGCATTTCCCTTTCATACTCATAATCAGAAAAATGGGTAGTGCATCGTCTACTCTTAAACGAGCCAATGATCCTGTAGCGTTGGCTGTAGATATGTCTTCTCATGAAGAAGGAACAACTGTGTTAGAAGACGAGAATTTCCCTACTATGGATGCGATATTCCACGTTCGGGAACGGTCAGATCGGACTTCAAGAATCGATTTGATGACGATCCTGAATCTGTCGTTTCTGAGATGGATGCGGCCGCACTCGTTGTATTTAGGGGTAAGTGGCGAATCTCAGCCCACATCGAACTTGTCCCGTTGGTAACAATGTAGTGCAGGTACATCGACCAGGGTATTATGCATTTTACATGTACCCATTCGTCGTCAACTATACACTTTCTCTTCCTTCCTTGGTGGAGGATTTTTGCCGTTATTACGGTGTGTACCCTGCTCAGCTCTCCCCATACATATACAAGCTTTTCCTTAAGTTTATCAAGTACGCGGAGCTGGCCAACCATGGTATTTCTCTCCTCCATCTGCTTCACCTCTTCGCCCCAAGTTTTCATAGGGGTACGATGATACACCTGCGCTACCGTGGGACCAAGGATTGGGACTAAGGATTGGTGGTGAAGATGGATGATAAAACTAATCGCCTCTTTTGGGCCAATTTCTTCTATGTGAGGATGAAGCACGTGGTGTTGAACCCCAACGGGTTCCTCGAGTAGTGGAACTTCGCTCGTGAGTGTTTCTCTCAAATGTTTGTTACTTCTTTTTGGTCATCTGATTGTTCGACCTCTTTTTTTGTATCCAAGAAGGATACTCCTTCGCTAGTCGCTGACATTCGTGATTGGGTGAGCCATATTTTGCCCCATACCGTGGGGATTCGTGAGTGGTTACTGTTTAATGAGAGGTTTCGGCATAGACCTTCAGCCGGCGTGTCATCTCGCTTTGATCCTAGTAATTTTGGTGTTTTGGCCTTTGTACCGTCCTTTCTTTCCATCTGTCTTTCACTAGTCTTTATTTGTTGGTATCTCGAAGGGCCTCGAGATGGGCGAGGACTCTCTCCTGCCTTTAGACAGTCAAGTACTTCTATCGGGCCTATACTTGCTGTGGTCGCATGCGAGCCGGATCAGACTACTATTGCCTCTCGGACCTCGGTCACATGTGGATCTAGCCGCCAAGCCGTTGCCCCACCAGTGGAAATTCCGCCTTTTTCAGTGTTTTATTTGGTGGACGAGTCGTCAAAGGACAAAGATGAAGAGGTTTCGTTGAAGAGACAAAGGATAGAGGTTGACGGAGGAGTAATTGAGAATGAGGATATTGCGGGGGGTGCACCCGAGTTGATCACGGCCAAACCTGGGGGTGGTATTGCTTTGGGTTCAGAGACCGTGCCTCCTTCGGAAGTGGAAGTCATCTCTACTGAAGGAAGGGAGCGACCAGAGGCGGCTGCGGTCATTCTGAGGAGTTATCCGTCAACGTCCGAGCAGGCTGACATTCCCTTTTTGGCTGATGAAAGGGAGAAAAGAGTAGTCGCGGATGGCTATGAGTCTGACTGCCATGTCGATCCCGAGGAAGTGAGAATATTCGACTAAGGGTTTACTCGGGTGGAGGTGAGAACGGATGGATCCTCCCGCTCGATCGTAATTCTTTTAGACTGCTATTTGTTGGAGGATACAGTGAGTATGGTCCCTTCCTTTGCCCCTCTTTGCTCTGCCACCAAAATCAGGACCCTTCAGGCACTCAGGGATTCCAACCTGTCACTAGGCATATCTGAGATGGCTCTGAGGGTAAGTGTCTTTCATCATTTATGAAATTTGCGTCCTTTTCCTCTTTCTATCTTTACTAATTTTTGACCTTTTTTCTTATTCTCTTCTCTTATTTTTTTAAAATTTCATTTTGGAGATCGAGAGTGCCCACCGAGAAATGAAGCAGAAGGTTGTTTTTCAAAAGATGGTTTCGAATATGCGTGCACGGTTTAGAGCAGGTGGTAATCTCCAGTCCCTTAGAGATGAATTGGGTCAGAAGGATGAGGAGTTTGTGTGAACTATTAGTATATACAGTGAGCTTGAGAGGTTGCTCAGGGCTAAGGATGACGAGCTCGAGGTGAGCAAGGGGGCCATGGCCGAATGCGTCGACCTTCAGGCATAAGTGGCGACCTTGTGGGCTGAGCTTGAGCAAAGCTCAATTAGAATTGCCAGCCTGAGTGGTGAGTTGACCGAGAAAGTGGCATAGTTGGTGGGGGTCGAGGAGTCTCGGGTAGCGGCTTTGGCAAAGGTGGTGGTATTAGAGGGCTCTATCCGCGTCCTCAGGTCTGAACATGCAACGGATGCAGAAACGGCCGCGCTAAGGGAGGCACGACTTGATGAGTGAATTGGTGGGATTGAGCAAGATGTCTCGAGCCTAAGTGAGCAAGTTGCCGCTCCTGAGGCGGAGAAGGCACGGTTGTTGGCTCGGTCGTCCTTCTCTCATGCTTCTACTTTCCCTGACGTTCCTCGTGATTTATAAGGGATGTGGATCCATGCTGAAGCTCAGCTAGGCATATATGAACTTGAAGATGGCGGGGAGGGTTCCTGAGGCCGACTTTAAAGATTCTCGTGTTAAAGCACGTGATGCTAGGTATGCCTGTGGTTATGACCCCGCTATACCGGGGACCGGTTATGATGAAGAGGATTTGGATGGGCTTGCATCTGATGTTTGGTGTGACGATGACTATCTTGATGTCAGGGGTTATGGTGGAGAAGGTGCTGCTAGACCGGGTGATGATGGTGGTGATGGCGCAGGCAGAGATGATGTAGTGTGATACTTTTATACTTAGTTTCTGTTCTTTTTTTTGTGGGGGCGTCGTTCCGTCCCTTTGTAATATATTTTATTTTTTGGAATGGAATGACTATGACATTTTGCTGTATGTTCTTGACCCTTTTTGCTTTTCTTTGAATGTTTTTCTTCGTAAGAGTTGTGTTGACACCTGCTATTTCGAACATGGTTGAGTATACCTTCGATTGCATTATGTCGTACTTAATTCGAACAACGTTTTAAGTCGAACCTAGGTCGGCATAAGTTGAATTTGAGTGTGATCGAATATGAATTTGAACGCGGTCGAATGTTTGATTAATTCGAACTAAGTCGACTATGAGTCGATTTGAGCTAGGTCAAAATTTGACTCTTAGTTTATTCGAACGAAGCCGAATGTGAGTCAATTCTATCAAGGTCGAATGTTGAATCTTAGTTGATTCGAACGATGTTGAATGTGAGTTTATTCGAGTGAGGCCGAATGTTGACTCTTAGTTGATTCGAACGAGGTCGAATGTTAATTAATTCAAACACGGTCAAATGTTAATTAATTTGAGCGAGGTCGAATATGAGTGGATTCAAGCGACGTTGAATGTGAGTTGATTCAAGTGAGGTTGAATGTTGACTCTTAGTTGATTCGAACGAAGTCAAATGTGAGTCGATTTGAGCGAGGTTGAATGTTGACTCTTAGTTGATTCGAACGAGGTCGAATGTTAATTAATTCGAACGAGGTCGAATGTTAATTAATTTGAACAAGGTCAAATGTTAATTAATTCGAAAGAGGTCGAATGTGAGTTGATTCAAACGAGGTCAAATGTTAATTAATTCGAGCGAGGTCGAATGGGAGTTGATTCGAACAAGGTCGAATGTTGAATCTTAGTTGATTTGAACGAAGTCAAATGTTGATTAATTCGAACGAGGTAGAATGTGAGTCGACTCGAGCAAGATCGAATGTTGACTCTTAGTTTTCCATGGTATATAAACTTGGTAGAGAAATGAGACTCGTGTGTTTTCACATTTCCCCTTGTTTAACACATTCATTGGAGAAGTTTACATGTTTCTACATACACTGGAGAAGTTCTAGTCTATCCAGTCCCTTCATTGGTCGACCTAGAGGAGTAGTTGAGAGTCGAGCGATGAATTTCTACTTAACTTTGAGACATCCTCTTCGTCGCCTTGTTAAAAAACTCCCTGAGAAAACCCAATTGGGAAATAACAAGGGTGAGGGGAAAAAAGTACAACCCGGGAGGTGTTTTAATCCTTAGAAGTTAAAGTATTTAAGGTGAGTGATGTTCCAATTGTTTGGTAGCAGTTTTCCATCCATTGTTTCTAGTTGGAACGACCCTATGCTTACTGCCATCGTAATTTTGTATGGGACGTCCTAATTGGTTCCCAGTTTGCCTTCCCGTGGCTCTTTGCTTGCTTATGTTTTGGATTAAAGTACATAGTCCCAGACTTTAAGTGACCCGATCTTGGATTTTTTGTTGTAGTACTGCTCTGCCTGTTGTTTTTGAGCTATCATTCTTATGTAGGCCATTCCTCTCTTCTCTTTGGCTTCGCCGAGGTCTTGCCTTCTGCTTTCATCGTTGCTTGGCCCGCTCTCGTTTGAATACCTTAGGCTTGGTTTACCGACTTCGACCGATATTACTGCATCAGTCCCATAGACTAGTAAATATGATATTTCTCCTGTGCTTGTTTCGGCGTAGTGTAGTATGCCCATAGCACTTCCGACAGTAGTTCTGGCCACAGTCCCTTGGCGTTCTTGAGCTTCTTTTTCATGATGTTTAATATTGCTTTATTGGAGAATTCCGCCTGACCGTTGCCCGCAGGATGATATGGCATGGAGAATATTCTTTTGATGTGCCATTTTTTGAAGAACTCGATGGTCTTTTTCCCAGTGAACTGGGGTCCGTTGTCGCAACTGATTTCTTTGGGGATGCCGAAGCGGCTTATGATGTTTCTCCATATGAATGTGATTACTTCCTGGTAGCGTATTTGGGCGCATGCACCTGCTTCTACCCACTTGGAGAAATAGTCTATTAAAACTAAAAGAAATCGTACATTACCTCATCCCGTTGGGAGGGGTCCGACGATGTCCATTCCCCATTTGATGAAAGGATAGGGCGAGGTGAATGAATGAAGGTGCTCGCTCGCTTGGTGAATCATAGGGGCGTATTTTTGGCATTGCTCGCACCTTTTGATGAAGTTGGCAGCCTCCTTTTTCATCGTGGGTCAATAATAGCTTGCTTGTATGAGGCATCTGACGAGAGTTCGATTGTATGTGTGACCTCCGCAATGGCCTTCTTGTACTTCTTCGAGGATGCACCACGTTTGATTTGGTCCTCAACACTTTGCTAGGAGACCACCAAGCGTTCTTTTTTGTACAAATCATTATTGATGATGCTGTACCTGGCCATCTGCATTCGAAGCTTCTTGGCTTCTTTTTTATCGGGTGGGAGTACTCTATCATGAAAGTATATGATAATGCGATTGTGCCAGTCCCAAGTTAAGTTTATAGATCGTACCTTAATTTGATCTGTTTATGAATGGAGGAAAGTGACCACGTCCCCCTTTCTGGTTATTCTTTTGGTGGCTGCTGCCAGTTTAGCGAGGTCGTCCGCTTCGATGCTCTGCGCTTGGGGTATTTGATCGAGCTGGCATTTGTCGAACTCGAGTAATAGTTTGCAAATTTTGGCCTGGTATTTTTGTAGCCGTTGCTCCTTAAATTTGGATAGTCCCTATAACTTTCTTGACGACGAGTTGCGAGTCGCATCGAAGGATTAATTGCCATGCTCCGTACTTGAGTGCCAGCTTTAACATTGTAATCACGACCTTATACTCAGCCTCATTGTTAGTCATATCACGACACCATGTGGACTGACAAACTATTTCGCTTGTTGGGACCTCGAGCATAAGTCCTAGTCCAGATCCTAATACGTTAGAAGTACCATCGGTATACAAAACCCATTGGTCGTGTATTTTGGCGGAAGTACTAGTGGTTTCCCTTTCAACTTCAGACATTATCTTCGCACTGAAGTCAGCGATGAAGTCGGCAAGAACTTGTGACTTTATCGCCGTTTGCGACTGATAGGTTATATCGTGCTCGCTCAGATCTATGGCGCACTTGGCCAGTCTGCCCGACAATTCAGGTTTGTGCAGGATACTCCTTTAAGGAGAAGTCGTGACCACCAAGATGGGATGGCACTGGAAATAAGATCTAAGCTTTCGTGAAGCTACGACCAGGGCCAGAGCTAACTTCTCAAGGTGGGGCTACCTCGTTTCAGTGTCGACCAAAGTTTTGCTAATGTAATAGATCGGAGACTGCATACCTTTATTTTCTCATACCAAGACTGCACTTACAGCGACATCGGACACAGCCATGTAGAAAAGAAGGTGCTTTACGAGTTTTGCCTTAGCGAGCAACGGTGGCGAGGACAGGTAGGCCTTTAATTCTTTTAAGGTGTTGACGCACTCAGAATTCCATTGGAGCCCGTTATCCTTCTTGAGTACACCAAAAAAAATTTTGTGGCACCTATTGGAGGACAGCGAGATGAATCTTGACAGGGTGGCTATCCGACCGGTCAGCTTTTGCACTTGTTTTTTGCTGTTTAGATTTTATGGGATTCCTTATGTGACCTTGATTTGGTCGGGATTGACCTCTATGCCTCGTTGTGATACCAAGAAGCTGAGGAATTTTCCAGATGTTACGCCGAGAGCACATTTTTTGAGGTTTAATTTCATACCGTACCTTCTAAGTATGTCGAAGGCTTCCCTCAAGTAATCGATATGGTCTTCCTTCCTTTTTTACTTGACCAACATGTCGTCTATATATACTTCCATGGTCTTGTCGAGTTGATCTTTGAACATTTTGGTCACTAGCCTCTGGCACGTTGCCCCTTGTTTTTTAACTCGGACGACATCACCTTGTAGCAATATGTCCCTTGGTGGGTGATGAAGGTGGTTTTTTCATGGTCCTCCTCCTCCATGAGGATTTGGTTGTATCCCAAGTAGGCATCCAAGAAGCTAAGCAGTTCGTGCCCGGCTGTAGCGTCGATGAGTTGATTGATGTTGGGCAGCAGGAACGAGTCTTTTGGGTGGGCTTTGTTCAGATCTGTAAAGTCTACACATATCTGTCACTTATTGTTCTTTTTCACCATGAACACATTGGCGACCCACGAGGGTACTTTGATTCTCTGATAGAACCGTTCATTAACAATTTTTCGACTTCTTCACGAACCGCGTCATTTATCGCAGAGTTGAACTTTTATTTTGCCTTACTGGGGGTAAAATGGGTTGATGTTCAAATTGTGAGTTGCTATCTCCTTTGGGATACCTGGAATGTACGCATGGGAAAAAGCAAATAGGTCTACATTACTTTTTAAGAATTGGTGAAATTTACTTAGATTTTGGAGCTTAAGGCCGATGAAAGCCTTCTTGTTGTGGTCGTCGTCATCTAATTGGACGGGGTCGAGGTCCTGAACGGTTGACCATGTGGCTTCTATGATTTCAGGGTCTCTGATGACATTTTTCCTTTCATCGCCATATGACCCCGACTTTGTTAACTGCTATGCTTCCTCAGCCTTTCCTTTTAATTGTTAGGTGTATGTGCAGTCTTAGGAGATACGATAACATTCTCGGGCCATGCGTTGCTCTCCCCAGATGCATAATATTCCCCAAGGGGTGGGAAATTTAATGACTTGGTATAAGTTGGAGGGGGCAACTTTTATGGCGTGTATCCACAATCGGCTTATGATGGCATTGTACGCCGTGTCCTGGTCCATGATGTGGAACGAGGTCTCCAAAGTGACACCGTCGTCCAGGATGGGCAGTGTGATTTCTCCAGATATTCGCTCAACTGCATTGTTAAAGTTAGTCAGTGTGATGCAATGTGGCACTATCTTGTCCTCGAGCTTCATTTGGGTGATAACTCGGGGATGGATGATGCATGCGCCGCTTCCATCATCGACCATAATACGTCTTACATCAGTATAAAACACTTAAAGTAATGACAAGAGCATCATCAAAGATGATACTTTCTTCGAGTTCGTCATACCATTCATGGGTGGTGGACTACTTGAGTTTGTGGGTGGTGGTGAAATTTACGCTGTTGATAGATGCGTCGCCGCCTCCTCTGATGATCATTTGAATGGTCCGAACTAGGGAAGGTAGTTTGGATGTCCCTGGTGTTGTTCTCGCCTTCGGGCAAAGTTGGTCATCCTACAATCGCTTATCAGCTCTTTCAGGTGCCTTTAGTGAAACATCTTCATGACCTCCTGTCTAAGGGCGATGCCATCCTTGATTTTATGACCCCGCTCCTGGTGGAATTAACATAGGGTATTTGACTTTCTGGTGCTCAGATCGTATTTCATATTTTGTGCCCATTTTACTCTTGGGCCGAGTTTCTCTAGTACGTATACTATTTCTGAGGGGGAAGCACAAAATTGTGAGCTAATAATAAGGGGGAATACCTTTTTCATTTCGATGAATTCCCGTTTGCGCCCTAGATGGACCTTCATCGTGACGTGGAGGCGATATGAGAGTGCCTCTGACATAAGGCTGATTTCTTTATTGATTAGGTTGGGATCCCGCTAGATCCCTCCTGCTGTTGTTTCTCCAATTTCTCCTAGACTCCAATTGGACTGAGTTCAGATGTTTGGTGGGTCCGTTAAGATCGTCTTCGTTGGCTTTTACCTCGGAACAATAGGCGTTGTGTATCTCGACCCAAGTGGTTGGATGGTATTTCATGAGTCGGCTCAACAACTTCTTGGTCGCCCGCGACCCACTTATACTTAGTTCCTTCATATACGTTCAGAAGGTTCATTCTTACACGGTTGAACCAGGCGAGGAAGTCCGTAAGCCCTTTGCTAGGTGATTTCTTAATGGCGAATATGTCATTCACCCTCGCCTACGCTTTTTTGGCCCCGGCATAGGCGGTGATGAACTTGTCTGCCATTTCCTCAATGTTTCTATAGAGTGCGCACGTAACTATGAGTACTAAGTCAGGGCTCCGCCAGTTAGGGTCTCTCCAAACTTCTTCAGCAGTACTTGTTCTTTTGCGAGGTCATTGCCTTTTACTGCAGTGACATAGTGGGTCACATGATCCTCCGGGTCCGTCGTGCAGTCACATATTTTCAAGTATGGTGGCATTTTGAAGTTCTTTGGTATGGTGTGTGGTGCAGCCTCGTTGCTATATGGTTGCTCGACAAACCGACCGCGTCTCTTTTAGGCAAAAGTTTTGGGCTCCTGGTATTTTGTCTACCCTTTTTTGGTGCTCTTTCATTTGGCTACAAAGCATTTTGTTCTCGTTCTCCATATCCTCCATTTTCTCAAAATGATTGTGAGTGTGTCATTACCTACATCACTAACATTGTTAGTAATACCTGATGCAGGGGGAGCATGCTGTTCGTTAGCTGCTGATACGATACCATCTCTTGTTGCTTCCCTATTTGACCTCCGCGCGGGCTTGTCGAGGAAGCCAGTCAGCGTATTTGTCAACCATGCCTCAAGTAACTTTTTTGACTGCTGGTGGTTGTTGATACCTAATTTTTCCCTCACATATTTCAAATATGCATATGTACTTTCAAAATAGTGAATGAGCATCATCATGTATTTTCCTAAATTTTTCATAATTTTTAAAGATTTTTAATCAATTTATTTCCATATTTATTGTATAAATAATCATTAATTGCATCATAAATTATTTTTATAATGATTTTAACCATCTAATTTAATCATTTATACCCATATTAGATTTTAAATATTTTAACATATTTATCATAAGTACACTTGCATTGTAAAGGCTAAAATTGCACATTTTGTAATAATAGCCTATATATACTTATAATTACTTTATTTATGCAAAATAAAGTGTTGAATAATTATTATTAACCATTTTATGCACAAATGATATTTTGTTATTCATGTACTATTTTTTATTATAAATTATTTGTTAATAAATTGGGTATTTAAAATCTGCCCCCAATTTTATATAATTTTCGGACCTAAGCTACCCAAACCAACTCAAATTACCTAGCCCAACACCTAAAATTCCTAACCCAATAACCCCAGCCCAAACCAATAACCCAATCCCACAACTTGGATGATACCCGTTTCATTTTAACCTGCCTTATTTGTTCTTTAATCCCAATAGTTGATCTTTCAAGATCAACGACCAACATCCTTCCCCCCGTTTTTAATTAACCAGACCAGAAACCCTAACCCTATTTTTCCTTTACCCGCCGCCCTTGAACTCTCTCAACCTCCCCTTCTCTCTCTACCAAACCCTAGGTGCCGTCACGTTAATCCCCTACAATACCACTTTGATTAGATATGGAATTCCTTGGTGATTTTCTTACCTTATCGGTTTCATTTCACTACTAGCCACTCGATTATGGTGTAACCTAGTAGCTTGCCTAATATTTCAAGTTGATCTCCTTCACTTTGAACCGAATCTAGTTCTTACTTTCATTTTCTTTTCTTCTATGTTCATTCTTCGTCTTTTATGGTATGAATCTCCGAGTTTCTCTCGATCTTTATTTACCCTACACCCAGGGTTCAGATCTTTCAAGATCTATTACTGTTTCCTAATTTTTTGTTAAATATTCTCTGTAATATTTCCGTAAATCTATCTATGTGCATCCATATTATGATTTTTGTAGTTATTTCTTACTAATTTTTTTTTAAAATTAATTAAGTTTTTCAGACCATTTTTACTCGAACCAAACCTGGTTCGATTATGTGTTTCCCCCCTTTGAATAATATTCCAGTCTATGTTCATCTTGTGCAATATTGTGATGACCAGACCAGTCGTCTCATGAGTTACCGCTATGTTTTCCCCGTTTCTGCTTCTTTATGCTTTGTTATCCGTGTTTTGTGGTATCAGGTTGGTCGGATCGAATCCGAAATAATTTTTCTAAGGTTTGAGACACTTAGTCTCCTTTAAGAAAGTTTAAGTTGAAAAAGTCAACCTGTTGACTTATGTATTAGAGGATTCAGATGTGATTTTTGATAGTTCGGTTAGCTTCGGGAGGTGATTTGGGACTTAGGAGTGCGATCAGAATGAGTTTTGGAGTAAATTTAGGCTTGAATTAGTGAAGTTGATATTTTGGCGATTTCCGGTTGTTAGGCGAGATTTTGATAGAGGGGTCGGAATGAAATTTTGAGAGTTGCCGTAGTTCCATTGTGTCATTTGGGATGTGTGTGTAAAATTTCAGGCCATTCGGACGTGGTTTGGTTGAGTTTTTGATCAAAAGCGGAATTTGGAAGATTTTTAGAAACTTAAGCTTGAATATGATGTTTTTTGGTTAATTTGATGTTGTTTGAAGTGTTTTGATGATTGGAACAAGTTTGAATAAGGTATTGGGATATGTCGATTCCTTTGGTTGAGGTCCCGGGGGCCTCGGGTGAGTTTCAGGTGGTCAATCGGATCATTTTGGAGTTAAGAAAATTGCAGAAAATCTGTTCAGTTGTTGCAGGGATTTTACCCTTCGCGTTTGCGAGTGAAGCCTCGCATTCGCGAAGAGTCAGTTGAGGAAGGCAAGGATTAATCCTTAGCATTCGCGATGGGAGATTCGCATTTGCGAAAGCCTAAGGAATTGGTAAATAACGTTCGCAAGATGGCAGTCGCGTTCGCATAGGGTGTTTTGGTTAGCTGGTCTGAGGTCAAGGTTGCTCATCGTGTTCGCGATGGACGGAGCGTGTTCGCAAAGGTTCGCCTGGGTAAAGCATTGCTTTCGCGGGGGCTTGGTTGCGATCGTGTAGAAGGAAAATTTGTCAAAGTAAAATTTTGCTTCACGAACGCGAGGCTTTGACCGCGTTCGCGAAGAAGGAAATTAAGGCCTGGGCAGACTATTTTTAACTTGTCTTGTCCGCGATTTTGAAGCTTATTTCCTCAATAGTTGGTCGTTTTTGGAGATTTTTGAAGGAGATTGAAGAGGGAATCAAGGGGAAATGTTTGGAGATAAGATTTTTGGACTTGAAACTCGATTATTATGTGAATTCCACCTAGAAAATCATGAAATCTAAGCCTAAAATTGAAGAACTAGGGCTTGAAATTGGAGACCAAACATTTGGGATTTGAAGGGTAATTTGTGGATGGATTCTGATGTTCTTGGTATGTATGAACTCGTGGGGAGATAAGGAACCCGTTGGTGTCAAAATTTTGGAATTTCGAGATATGGGACTGGGCGTCAAGTTTTGGTAATTTCGGGATTTGTATCCTCTATTTGATTGTTTTCGCTTGGGCTTCATTCCCTTAGCATATTTTGACATCCTCATTCTAATTTTGGATAGATTCGACGTGTGTGGAGGCCGATTCGAGGGGAAAAGGTATCGCGAGCTAGAGATTTAGTCGGTTCGAGGTGAGTAATAATTGTAAATGATGTTCTGAGGGTTTGAAACCCCGGATTGCATATCGTAGTTCTATATCGAGGTGAGGCACACGCTTGATAACGAGCATGGGGTCGTGAACTATTGGGGATTGTGACTTGGTCCATTCCAATTGATGATTTTACCGCGTATTTGACTGAAAACTATTTGCTATCATCATTATTTAGGCTGAATGCCATATTTGGGCCTAGTGCCAACTATTTGAACCCTTTGGCGCTTTTTATCCATATTCCCTCACTATTTTCACTTATTACTTGAACTCAGTCATGTTAGTTGTCCTCCATTTTCATACTCAGCCATGTTTACTCAGTTTTAAGACTCAAATGATATTTTAAATAATTTTTGGGCTGAGAAACACTGTTTTACTATTGCCCGAGGGGCTTGTGAGGATTTTTGACTGAGTAAGGCCGAGGGCCTATGTTGTGAGGAAACACTGATTCTAATTTGAGGCCGAGGGCCTGAGATATGTACGCCACGAGGTGGATTGATTGATATGAGGCCGAGGGCCTAGATTTGATGCCACAAGATGTCTTGTTATTACGCTTGGGCCATAAAGGGCCCCTCCAGGAGTCTGCACACCCCTAGTAAGCGCGGGTACCCATTGTGATGTGATATTGAGCCCAAAGGGCTGTTATTATTCTGAGATATTGTCCGAGGTGGATGTGGTGATACTGTGCCTGAGGGGCGTACTTCTGTTAGTTTACTTTACCGTAATTACCTGTCAATTACTTGTTTACTTGTTGAAAGAGGATTTTACTTGGCTTCTCACTGAATACTATTTTTAAATGATTTTTAGTGCTTCGTTATAGAATGCCTTGTTCCTTACGAGTTTTCTTACTTTCAATCATCATTTATATTTGTTACTCACTGAGTTGGAGTACTCACTTTACTCCCTGTACCCTGTGTACAAATTCAGGCGTAGCTGGTTCTACTCTCGAGTGCTGATTCCTCCAGCTTTAGGTGAGCTTTTTGGAGATTACGAGGTAGCTGTTGTCGTCCGCAGTCCCGTGTCTCTATTCCTCTATTACTTCTGTTCCTTTTTTAGACATTTGTACTAGTTTATGGTTCTTAGATTGTATTCTGACTTATAGATGCTCAAAACTAGTGATACCCCGGTTAGGGATGTGTATGGGTATTCATCCGCGTATTTATGTTATTATAAGTTATTTGGGACTTATTCTTATCATGGTTAGACTATTCTTAAATGCATATCTGTTAATAATTGGGAAATGGAAAGTGTCGGCTGGCCTTGTCTTAAAGAGAGGCGCCATCACGATTGGGTTTGGGGTTAAGGTCGTGACAAGTTGGTATCAGAGCCTAGGTTACATAGGTCTCACAAGTCATGAGCAGGTTTAGTAGAGTCTCTTGGATTGGTACGGAGACGTCTGTATTTATCCTCGAAAGGCTGCAGAACCTTTAGGAAAAACTTCATATTCTTGAAATTCTTGTCATGCGAACTTGTTGGTCCGAGCACTAAACTTCTATTATTTTATTCTCTCATAGATGGTGAGGACACGCACTACCGGACATGGTGGACGACCACCAGTGCCACCAGCTGCGACCACCGGAGGTTGAGGATGCGGTCATGGTCGTGGTAGAGATAGAGCAGTGAGGGCAGCACCTGTAGATTCACCAGCTGCCCCGGTTCAGGATCAGGTCCCAGCTGTGGATGCTCCAGCAGCACCAGCTCAGGTGCCAGCTATGCCCATTGTGATTCCGGGTCTTCAGGAGGCCTTGACTCAGATCTTATCAGTTTGAACTGGCCTAGCCCAGGCGGTTTTAGCCACTACAATCGCAACTACTTCTCAGGCTGGGGGAGGTAGTCAGACTCCCACCACTTGCACACCTAAGCAGGTTGTGCAGGGACTTCAAACGGTAGGGGCACACCCCGCCCAGCCGACTGTAGCTGCTTAGGACTATGTAGCTCCTGCTATACCAGAGGCCGAGCAACATAGATTGGAGAAATTTGGTAGGCTTCAGCCTCCGACCTTCAGTGGTGCAGAGGGCGAAGATGCACTGGGCTTTCTGGACAAGTGTTAGAGGATGCTTTGTACCGCAGGTATTCTAGAGACCAACGGCGTCGCTTTCACTACCTATCAGTTTTTAGGACCTGCTTTCTCTTGGTGGGAGGATTTCGAGAGGCGTAGGCCTGTTTGTGCAACACCCCTTACCTAGCAGCAGTTCTCCGTTCTCTTTCGGGAGAAGTATGTGCTGCAGTCTCGCAGAGAGGAGTTGCGTAGGCAGTTTGAGTGGTTTCGTCAGGGGGGATGACCATGTCGCAGTATGAGTTGAGGTTTTCTGAATTGGATCGTCATGCCATCTGGTTTGTTCCAACAGATTGAGAGAGGATCAGGAGATTTATTGATGGTCTTACTTATCAGCTCCGTATTCTCATGTCTAGGGAGAGGGGAGATTGAGTTTGTTCATCGCCGGGAACGAGAGGAGAGGGATGCCAAGAGGCATCGAGGATCTGGTAGTTATAGTGGTGCTGCTTCGAGGGGTCAGTTTCAGCACGACAGAGGCTGTTCATTCAGGTCTGCTCAGCCAGCTCGCCTAGGTTATCGTGGGGCATTTTCTAGTCATTGTTATCACAGATCTCAGCAGGGCCAGTCATCACTTAGTGCCCTTCCAGCTTAGAGTTCATCCCGCGATCCATCAGCTCAGGGCTCTTCTATGCTGAGTGCATCTGCTAGTCACTCTGGTGCGAGGGGTTCCCTTCAGTCCCCTTCTCCAGCACCTGGAAGTTGTTATGAGTGTGGTGAGATGGGTCACATGTGGAGGCAGTGTCCTCGTCGTATTGCTAGTTCATCCCAACAGAGGGGTCAGTCGTCAGGTTCAGCACCAGTTGCTTTGCCACCACCCGCCCAGTCAGCTAGGGGTAGAGGTCAGACAACCAGGTGTCGCCCTAGAGGCGGAGGTCGATCAGGGGGCGGTCAGGCCCATTTCTATGCTCTTCTAGGCAGACCCGAAGCTATTGCTTCAGATTTTGTTATTACAAGTATTGTTTTAGTCTGCCAGAAAGATGCCTTTATATTATTTGATCCGGTTCCACCTTTTATTATGTGTCATGATACTTTGCTCATTATTTGGGTACGTCTCGTGAGTTTTTTGCTTTACATGTTTATGTATCTACCCCGGCGGGTGATACTATTATTGTAGACCGTGTGTATCGATCGTGTGTGGTGATTATTGTGGGTCTGGAAACCCAATTTGATCTTTTATTATTGAATATGGTGGATTTCGATGTCATTCTGGGCATGGATTGGCTATCTCCGTGTCGCGCTATTCTGGACTGTCATGCTAAGATAGTCACTTTGGCTATACTGGGTGTACCATGGATCGAGTGGCGAGGTGTGACCGATTATGTTCCTAGTAGATTGATCTCTTTCTTGAAGGCCCAGCGTATGGTTGGGAAGGGTTGTCTTTTGTATCTTGCCTTTGTGAGGGATGTCGGAGTTGAGACTCCCAGTATTGATTCTATTCCAGTTGTGAGGGATTTCCCTAATGTATTTCTTGTAAACTTGCCAGGCATGCCACCGGATAGGGATATTGATTTTGGTATTGACCTAGTGTCGAACACTCAGCCCATTTCTATTTCGATCTAATTGCACCACCGGAGTTGAAGGATTTAAAAGAGCAGCTTTAGGAACTCCTAGATTAGAGGTTCATTCGGCCTAGTGTATCACATTGGGGTGCGCCGGTTCTGTTTGTGAAGAAGAAGGATGGTACGATGAGAATGTGCATTCATTATAGGAAATTAAACAAGGTAACAATTAAGAACAAGTATCCTTTGCCTCGCATTGATGATTTATTCAACCAAGTTCAGGGAGCGAGGGTGTTCTCCAAGATTGATCTCCGTTCAGGTTATCACTAGTTGAAGATCAGGGATTCGAATATTCTTATGACAGCCTTTAGGACCAGATATGGTCATTATGAGTTCCTGATTATGTCTTTTGGGCTGACCAATGCCCCAGCAACGTTCATTCATTTGATGAACATCGTGTTCTGGCCTTATCTTGACTCATTTGTCATAGTCTTCATTGATGATATTCCGGTGTATTCGCGTAGTCAGGAGGAGCACGCGGAGCATTTGAGGATTGTGTTGCATAGATTGAGGAGGAAAAACTTTAAGCAAAGTTCTCTAAGTGTGAGTTTTGGCTCGGTTCAGTGGCTTTGTTGGGACACGTGGTGTCCAGTGAGGATATTTAGGTTGATCCAAAGAAGATAGAGGTGGTGCAGAGTTGGCCAACCGTCCTCAGATACTGAGATTCACAGTTTTCTTGGTTTGGCGGGCTGTTATTGCCGATTTGTTCAGGGATTTTCATATATCGCATCGCCCTTGACCAAGTTGACTTAGAAGGTTGCTCTATTTGTATGGTCGGACGAGTGTGAGGGGAGCTTTCAGAAGCTCAAGACAGCTTTGACCACAACTCCAGTGTTGGTTTTGCCATAAGCTTCAGGTTCATATACCGTATATTGTGATGCTTCAAGAGTAGGGATTGGTTGTGTGTTGATGTAGGAGGGTAGAATTATTTCTTATGCTTCTCGTTAGTTGAAGCCTCATGAGAAGAACTACCCCATTCATGATTTGGAGTTGGCTGTCATAGTTCACGCATTGAAGATTTGGAGGTATTACTTGTATGGCATATCTTGTGAGGTGTTTACCGATCATCGCAATCTTCAATATTTGTTCAAGCAAAAGGATCTTAATTTGAGGCAGTAGAGATGGTTGAAGTTGCTTAAGGATTATGATATCACTATATTGTACCATCTAGGGAAGGCCAATGTGGTGGCCAATGCTTTTAGCTGAAAGGCGGTGAGTATGGGGAGTTTGGTGTATATTCCAGTTGAGGAGAGAACTCTCGCAGTTGATGTTCAGACCTTGGACAATCGGTTTGTGAGGTTGTATATTTTGGATCCTAGTCGGGTGTTTTCTTGTGTAGTTTCTCGGTCTTTTTTATATGATCACATCAGAGAGCGCCAGTATGATGATCCGCATTTGCTTGTCCTTAGGGATAGAGTTCAGCATGATGATGCTAGGGATAGGACCATCGGTGATGATGGAGTGCTGATGATGTAGGGCCAGATTTATGTGCCTAATGTGGATGGGATTCGGGAGTTGATTCTGGAGGAGGCCCGTAGCTCGCAGTATTCCATTCATCCAGGTGCCGCGAAGATGTATCAGGATTTGAGGCAGCACTATTGGTGGAGGAGAATGAAGAAAGACATTGTGGGATTTGTAGCTCAGTGTCTAAGTTGCCAGCAGGTGAAATATGAGCATTAGAGACCGGGTGGCTTGCTCCAGCGGATGGATATTCTGGAGTGGACATGGGAGAGGATCACTATGGACTTTGTTGTTGGACTTCCATGAACTTTGAGGAAATTTGATGTTATTTGGGTGATTGTGGATCGGATGACCAAGTCCGCGCACTTCATTCCTGTGTGTACTACTTATTCTTCAGAGTGGTTGGCAGAGATCTATATTCGGGAGATTGTTCATTTGCATGTCATCCTAGTTTCCATCATTTCAGATAGGGGCACTCAGTTTACATCGCAGTTTTGGAGGTTTGTGCAGCGAGAGTTAGGTACTTAGGTTGAGTTGAGCATAGCTTTTCATCCTCAGACGGACAGGCAGTCCGAGACTACCATTCAGATATTGGAGGACATGTGCTTGTGTCATTGACTTCGAAGGGTCATGGGATCAGTTCTTACCGCTCGTAGAGTTTGCTTATAACAACAACTACCGGTCGAGTATTCAGATGGCTATATATGAGGCTTTATATGGAAGGCAATGTAGATCTCCAGTTGGTTGGTTCGAACCCGGTGAGGCTAGGCTATTGGGGACTAATTTGGTGCAGGATGCCTTGGAGACGGTGAAAGTGATTCAGGAGAGGCTTCATACAGCGCAGTCAAGGCAAAAGTGTTATGCTGATAGGAAGGTTCGAGATGTGTCCTACATGGTTGGCGAGAAAGTTCTGTTGAAGATTTCACCCGTTAAGGTGTTATGAGATTTTGGAAGAAAGGAAAGTTTAGTCCGTGATTCATTGGACCTTTTGAGGTACTTCAGAGGATTGGGGAGTGGCTTATGAGCTTGCTTTGCCACCCATCTTGTCGAGTGTGCATCCGATATTTCATGTTTCTATGCTCCAGAAGTATATTGGGGATCCGTCTCATATTCTGGATTTCAGCATGGTTCAATTGGATGGTGATTTGACCTATGATGTGGAGCCAGTAGCTATTTTGGGTCGTCAAGTTTGGAAGTTGAGGTCAAAGGATATAGCTTCAGTGAAAGTGCAGTGGAGAGGTCGGCCTGTGGAGGAGGCTACCTGGGAGACCGAGCGGGAGATGCAGAGCAGATATTCTCACCTGTTTGAGGCTTCAGGTATGTTTATTGACTCGTTTGACGGAGAACGTTTATTTAAGTTGGGGAGGATGTGACGACCTGGCCAGTCGTCTCATGAGTTACCGCTCTGTTTTCCCCGTTTCTACTTCTTTATGTTTTGTTATCCGTGTTTTGTGGTATCGGGTTGGTCAGATCGAATGCAGAATGATTTTTGTAAGGTTTGAGACACTTAGTCTCTTTTAAGGAAGTTTAAGTTGGAAAAGTCAACATGATGTTGACTTATGTGTTAGAGGGCTCGGATGTGATTTTCAATGGTTCGGTTAGCTTCGGGAGGTGATTTATTACTTAGGAGTGCGACCAGAATGAGTTTTGGAGGTTTGGAGTAGTTTTAGGCTTGAATTGGCGAAGTTGATATTTTGGCGATTTTCGGTTGATAGGCGATATTTTGATAGAGGGGTCGGAATGGAATTCCAAGAGTTGCATTAGTTCTGTTGTGTCATTTAGGATGTGTGTGCAAAATTTCAGGTCCTTCAGACGTGGTTTGGTTGAGTTTTTGATCAAAAGCAGAATTTGGAAGATTTTTAGAAACTTAGGCTTGAATCCGATGTGTTTTGGTTAATTTGATGTTGTTTCAAGTGTTTTGATGATTGGAACAAGTTTGAATAAGGTATTAGGATATGTTGATTCCTTTTTTTGAGGTCCCACGGGCCTCGGGTGAGTTTCAGGTGGTCAATCGGATCATTTTGGAGTTAAGAAAATTGCAGAAAATCTGTTCAGCTATTGCAAGGATTTTACCCTTCGCGTTCGCGAGTGGAGCCTCGCGTTCGCGAAGAGTCAGCTGAGGAAGGCAAGGATTAAGCCTTCGCGTTCACGATGGGAGCTTTGCATTCGCGAAGGGCTAAAGAATTGGTGAATCATGTTCGCGAGATGGCAGTCACGTTCGCATAGGGTCTTTTAGTCAGCTGGTCTGAGGTCAAGGTTGCTCATCGCGTACGTGATGGACGGAGCGCGTGTGCCTGGGTAAAGCATCGCGTTCTCGGGGGCTTGGTCATGATCGCGTAAAAGGAAAATTGGTCAAAGTAAAATTGTGCTTCGCGAACGCGAGGCTTTGACCACATTCGCGAAGAAGGAAATTAAGGCATGGGCAGAATGTTTTTAACTTGTCTTGTCCGTTTGAGGCGTATTTCCTCCATAGTTGGTTGTTTTTGGAGATTTTTGAAGGAGATTGAAGAGGGAATCAAGGGGAAACGTTTGGAGGTTAGATTCTTAGACTTAAAACTCGATTATTATGGGAATTCTACATAGAAAATCATGAAATCTAAGCCTAAAATTGAAGAACTAGGGCTTGAAATTGGAGACCAAACATTTGGAATTTGAAGCGTCATTTGTGGATGAATTCTGATGTTCTTGGTATGTATGAACTCGCGGGGAGATAAGGAATCCCTTGGTGTCAAAATTTCTGAATTTCGAGACGTGTGCTTGGGGGTCGGGTTTTGTAATTTCGAGTTTTGTGCCCTTTATTGATTGTTTTCGCTTGGGCTTCGTTCCCTTAGCATATTTTGATATCCTCATTCTGATTTTGGATAGATTCGACATGTGTGGAGGCTGATTCGAGGGGCAAAGGCGTCGCGAGCTAGAGATTTAGCCGGCTCGAGGTGAGTAATGATTGTAAATGATGTTCTGAGGGTTTGAAACCCCGGATTGCACATCGTAGTGCTATATCGAGGCGAGGCACATGCTTGATGACAAGCGTGGGGTCGTGCATTATTAGGGATTATGACTTGGTCCGTCCCGATTGATGATTTTACCGTGTATTTGACTGAACACTATTTGCTATCATCATTATTTGGGCAGAATTCCATATTTGGGTCTAGTGCCAACTATTTGAACCCTTCGGGGCTTTTTGTCGATATTTCCTCATTGTTTTGACTTATTACTTGAACTCAGTCATGTTATTTTTCCCCTATTTTCATACTCAGCCATGTTTACTCAGTTTTAAGACTTAAATGATATGTTAAATGATGCTTGGGCTGAGAAAAACTATTTTACTATTGCTCTAGGGGCTTGTGAGGATTTTTAACTGAGTAAGGCCGAGGGCCTATGTTGTGAGGTAACACTGATACTGATTTGAGGCCGAGGGCATGAGATATGTTCGCCATGAGGTGGCTTGATTGATATGAGGTCGAGGGCCTAGCTTTGGTGCCATGAGATGGCTTGTTATTGTGCTTGGGCCGTAAGGGCCCCTCCAGGAGTCTGCACAGCCCCAGTGAGCGCGGAAACCCATTGTGATGTGAGATTGAGCCTGGGGGCTATTATTGTTCTTATATGTTGCCCGAAGGGCGGATGTGCTGATACTGTTCCCGAGGGGAGAACTTCTATTTGTTTACTTTACCTTAATTACGTGTCAATTACTTGTTTACTTGTTGAAAGAGGATTTTACTTGGCTTTTCACTGGGTACTGTTTTTAAATGATTTTTAGTGCTTTATTATAGAAATCCTTGTGCCTTACGTATTTTTTTTACTTTCAATCATCGTTTATATTTGTTACTCACTGAATTGGAGTACTCATGTTACTCCCTGTACCCTGTGTGCAGATTCAGACGTAGCTGGTTCCGCCCTCGAGTGCTGATTCCTCCAGTTTAGGCGGGCTTTTCGGAGATTATGAGGTAGTTGTTGACGTTCGTAGACTCGTATCTCTATTACTCTATTACTTCTATTCCTTTTTCAGACATTTGTACTAGTTTATGGTTCTTAGCAGGATTGTATTCTAACTTATAGATGCTCATGACTAGTGACACCCCGGTTAGGGCTGTGTATGGGTATTCTTTCGCGTATTTATGTTATTATCAGTTATTTTGGACTTATTCTTATTATTTTTAGAGTATTCTTAAATGCTTATCTATTAATAATTAGGAAATGAAAAGTGTTAGATGGCCTTGTCTTCACGAGAGGCTCCATCACGACTGGGTTCGGAGTTAGGGTCGTGACAAATATATGATTCTGTGTCCTTATATCTCTACCAATTTTGTGTTATTTACCCGAAGTTAGGGTTTCAAAACTTGCTTCCGTACTGATTTAAATACTTGCCTTTCTAGTATTTGATTAATTGGTTTTCCATATTTATTTGTTTAATTCCTACACTATATAAACCCCTCCTCTTTCCCCTTTAGGAGAGACGAAAAAAATCAATATACTCTCGGCTCTGTGCTTTCTTTGCTGTCTCGTTCTATTTCTGGTTTGGCCGGCTGAAAGCCAATGCCAAACATTCTGAGTTCTCAACTATTGTGGTGTTATTCTTGCTTTTCTTGCCTAATTGGTGAATGACTATCCTTTGTCATTTCATTCCAGTGTATCCATGAACTGTGTTTATGATCCAGCATGTTTCAAATTTACGTTTTGAACATGATTCTTCTAAATTCGTGTTTATTCCTTAATTAATACTCTTAGTTATGAGACTATTTATATTGAATAATATGAATCCCCTTTGGTGTTAGCTTATTACTTTTAAATTTACTTCCTGTATGCAGTTTTGTTAAATCTGCACTTGCCTTGAACCTCTAGTAATCTCTTAGGGTAACACTGGAATACTTGTTAGTTCATCTATCCTGATTCTTTACAAGTTTATCCTGATATGTTTGATCATAGATAAGCCCCTATTTTGTCACTCATGTGACTTGATAACCTATCTTTTAGCATATTTTTAATTCATTTGATTCCAATGATTGTTTGACTCTAGGGTAACTAGATCATGCTTTCATACTATGTCTGAATGCTGATGGTGAGTTAACATAACTTGTCCTAAAAATGTTAGCATGTACACTTAGCCTAAATTAGGTCTTTTAGGCTTTAATTTATCAAGTACTATGCATCTGTGCATAAACAACTTTGCAAATCTTACCAATTTGTCTTAATACAATTCTGCCTATATGTATTATGTGTTTTAGAACTCTATTATGATGGCTTTTTCTTAAAATCAAACCTATTTTAAAAGATGTCCTTTACCATTATCTCCTTATGTGTTGCTGCCTTGAACTCTTATTCTTAGATCCTTTAGGTTCTCTCTTTTATCTCCTCAGTGTGAGCATTGCTCGGGGTCCATGTGAGACTCTTGTGAACTCTGACATACTGGGGTTCAGTTTCTAATTTCATTTGAACTGTTTATGAGTATTTGTTCTTTAGTGTGAGCATTGCCCTGGGCTCTTGAAGCCATTGGAAATTTTGACACTCTAGAGATTTGGGTTCTATGTGCTATGAGTGAATCATTCACTACTGATTATTGTGTACCTATGAAAGCGAGCCTTGGAGCTATTACATTTTGAAGGACTGGGTTGCCCAGGTGTATTTGGTCTTGTTGTAGGCTCTTTCTACAGTTTGTTTCATTATTATTATGTAATTCATTCATTAACTTGGTTTGTAATAATTTTGTAACAAACAACTCTAGGGTATTTAGTAAAATAGGGAAGGGTTTCTTATTTTTATTTGCAAGGTTGGGTAGAAAATTCTGCCTATAGGATCTCTATTTGTGCTGTTAATTCTGCTTATAAGTTCCATATTATGTTGTTGTATGTTAGAAATCCTGCCTATAGGTTCATGTTGTGTTCACGTATTAGAATCCTGCCTATAAGACCAACATTATGATTTGTTAAAAATCTTGCCTTTAGGTGGATCAATTCCTACCTATAAGACCAACATTATGATTTGTTAAAAATGTTGCCTTTAGGTGTATCAATTTATCCAGTAATTGTATGTTAGCAACTAAGTCCATAGGGTCAACATTTGGCTTAATTGTTTTCTGGCTCAATGTATATAAATTTCTACTTATATACTACTCAATTCTAGAAAGCATGCCTATCGGATTAAAGTCAGTTCACCATGCTAATAGGAACTAAAATCAGTTTAATTTTAGAGATCATGTCTATAGGATCTAAAATCAGTTTGAATTGTAGAGATCATGCCTATAGGATCTAAAATCAGTTTAATTATAGATATCATTCTTATAGTATCTGAACCAGTTAATTAATTGCTTTACTCGCTTCTTTAATAGTAATTAACACTGGGTTAACCATTGTCACTAGAAATCATTCCTATAGGACTCAGTTAACTAATTATGAATATAATCCAGTAATCACCACTGTTAGTTACTGCATAAAATGCTTAGATAACCTGCCTATAGATTCAAATGCTCTAATTGAAATCAGTATTCAATTACAGTATCACTCAGAAATTACTGTGAGCATGTTTAAAAATCTAGAATCACGTAGAAATCATGTCTATAAGATCTAATATCCTTAACTGATTAAACTGTCGATACACCAATGTGTTTTGCGTGCATTTGCTGCCTTATGTGCGAAGGCTAAATTGGGCATTTATCTGCTCTTGCAAGAAAAGTCCAATGTATTTTTTATGTTGCTTAGTTTTACAATTTTGAGAAATCTAAGCTAAGTCTAAATCCATCCTAAACAGTGGTCCCAATGCCTCCAGGACCATTTGTAAGGGACGGTTAGTGTACATACAGGATACGAGTTAGAATTGATTAGAGCGCTTTAAGTAAAAACTCAAAGATAGTAATCGGGTAGCAGGAGATGGTAGTCTGTGCCTGCTGAATAATATGAGTAACACCCCGACTCGAGGGAGTTACGAAGTATTATTTATGTTGCATGGGGCGATCCTTTAGGCTAAAAAATATAGGACCCCTACCCATATTAAATAATTCTCTCACTTCTTTATTAGACTAATTCATATTTAAATTCGGCCGAGACCCACCATTGTGTACCTCGAAAGGAGTTATCAAATGTCGAAACCCAATTTTGCGAGAAAAGGGTCGTGACAGTGGTGTCTATTCTATCGTGGACGTAGAGACGCCCTTTTCGTGCTAGGCCGTGACGCTGTCGGGAGGTGGAGGTGAGCTGTTTGGCCTGGGAGAGTCGTTTGGTGTTATGTGGTCACACTCAGCTTCGTCTACTTCGTTAAAGGTGTTGAGGAGATTGGTGGTGAGTTGGCTATCACTTTTTTCTTTTCTCTCTATTGCGTGTCATGTCAGATTTGTGCAAACAAGGAAATACGGAAATTTGCGAAATTTGTGCCTTTTTTTAGATCTAAAAGAAACTAAAATTTTAAATAGAAAATTCCAAAGACGATGACCAAAAAGTGTTAAGTTTTTTTGTTAAAATAATTAAATAAAATGATAATGGGTAAATTCTAGTAAAATATAATAAATTCTAGATCCAAGATTAATGGATGTAAATAATATAAAAATCGCATTCAAGGCTATTAAATACCAAGGGGATGTTAATGATATTGCTATAAATAAATGAGGGAATAATGACAAGCAATAAATATGATAAATGACAATAAATGTAAATAGAGAGAATGATTCACCCAAATATTCAATAAGGTAGATGATTCTTTCTCCGACAATGATGTAAGGCAATCAAATAGGGGGAATATAGAAAACTTTCTCGGATTTGATGTGAGAAATCTTGGGATCAATAACAAATCAAATCTTTTGTAAAGACAATGTTTGTGGTTACTTCATAATCAACTTTTTAGAGAGAGCTTATCATATATAATATTACATGCCCCTTTCCTTGTCTCTCTATTCCTACTTATATGAGACATATACATTACCTACTGAAAGTACAAGTGTAGAGAATATTCTGTAGAATATTCCTCTAAAATATATTATTACTAAACTAGCCATTTTTAGCTGATCAGGGTGTTCGACCTCGACTTAGCTGCTCGCCTCGCCAATGTTACTTCTTAAGCACGACCTCGGTCCAATCAACTCTTAATTATCCTCTATTAGGCAAGGTTCCCTTGATCAGATTTTAACCCATATAATTACTAACCATGATAATAATACCGACAACAAATATTGCTAAAAGGTTACGTTAGCCTCTGATGTACAGGCAAAGTGTTAGTTTAAAAGTGTAACATCTTGAAATAGTTAAGGGACAGGATATATATGGAAGAAATCGATTTTAATGCACGTCTTTAAGAACAAAATCATTGGTTTTCTAATTATTATATGTTTCTGATGTTAGTGGGCGTTTGGATAAGAATTATAAAATAGGATTAAGTGAAACTTTTTTAAAAATAAAAATGGTATTTGAAACTTAGAGTTGTGTTTGAATATGAATACAATTTAGAGCTTTTTTTTTTAAAAGTTTTTGTGAGTAGCTTGAAGTGATGGCGTTTTTTAAATTTTCAGAAAATTCTGAAATTCAACTTCAAGTGAAGTTTGAAATTTTCACGAAAAAACACTGATTACAGTAAAAGGTAAAAAATATCTTATGGCTAAACGAGCCCTTAGACTAGAGCGGTCAAGAAATTATAATTTTGTAAGAGTTTATTACATCAAAGTTGGTTGATTTCAAATCTCTCTTAAGGAAAAAAAATGTAATTGATAGACATATCATAAGGATGCAAACTAGAGAATAGAGATGACCAAAATCGCCATAGCGGATTTATGATTTTAATTTAATAAATTTAACAATTAAATTCTTGATACTAACTCATTGCAATTTAAAATTATGAAGCAAGTTTATAGATATAAGCTTTCTATTGAAAATAGTGGATTTGGATAAATAAGACTGGCTAGAGCCACCCTGAAAAGCACACAATTTTTAATTTTTCTTTTTTTTGGAATAGGGAAAGAGAAATGAGAGAAAATCAATCTCTCTTCAACAAGGTAAACGTTCAGGTAACAAAGCAACAGAGCTACTAAAATTTCTAAAAATTTTAAAATAAAAGTTTTACCTGATAGATCTATCGTTAGGATGCAAGCTTAGATTAACATAACAACCATAAACAGTTCCAGCGAGAGGGATCAAGAAGATTTGAATCTTATTAGAGGAAACAAAAAATTACTTCGTATATGCGTAAATCGACAATAGAGTTATCCTCGATTTCTGTTGTGAAACGAGGAAAGACATTATTTATTACTGGCTCGGGTGAGCCCGAAGATACCCACAGATCGGAACTAAGAACGGACGAATGATATAACTGGTCTCGGGCACGGCCGAACCCGGAGAGAATCAAGCTCGAATGAGATGAAGAATCAAGGGTAAAGGAAATGCTGTTAAAGGAGACAACTGATGGTAGACTAGAATCACGTGTTTTAGTCATAGTTTGCACTCTAATTACTGCATTTTGCTTGTGCTTGAGCTTGAATGTTAGTGTATTACACTTGTTATGTGCTTCATGCCTTGCAAGAAGTGATTTCAACTTAAAAAGGTATTCGGGAGCTAAATCGAACAAGTTGGAGCTTTGAAATCTGAGTCTAAGCCCAAAGGATTAAACTGGAATCGCGTTCGAAGGTCGGAAGCCAAGTATGGAGTCCAAAATCGTCAAAACAAATCACTCTGTAAAAATACAATGTTGCGCCGCATGGGGCGGTGCAACAATAAAATTCTCTGCTGTTTATTAGAACCCGCTCTCTGAACTTTTTCACTAGAGCCCCGTATGGGACAGCGCGTCTGTGCAATTTCTCAGAGTATTTTTCCTTTTTCTGCTAGAAAAAGATAATTTCACATGGGCCCATTCCTATAGGGTATAAATACACCAAAAAGACGTTTTTGAAGGGTTTTTTTACCTTGGAAGCTTTGGGAGAGCATTGGAGGCTACAAGACGCGGGATTTCATTATTTTTCCATCAACTCAATGCGGGAGGTTGGATTCTAACGTGAGATTGATGTTTTCTCATTCTCTAATTATATTTTTCATAACTTTCTCCATAAGTATGGAGTAGTTTACCTTAAGGTTTGACGGATATGGTGTTTTGATAAATATTTGTGGATTTAACTCTAGTTAGTGCTTGAATTTATTTATGGAGTTTTGAATTGTTGCAAATCTATTCATTATTTTATTTAATCGAAAGAGGAATATCTTGGTGATTATCTTTGCATTGTATTATTTGATTTAATTCATTGATTCTCTTAAGTAATTGAAATAGCTTGTTGAATTGTTGATTGAATCATGTTAGGAGAATATTCAAGAGATATTTTCCTAAGGACCAATCCATTAACGCATGCTTGCATACTTCACAGTGCTTATATAGTTCATCTCGTAGATTTAAGATTTAATTGAGAGAGGAGTCTTGACTACACGTTTGAACTAATCATCGAGTGAATTCGTGAGAACAATTAGAATATTAGAGTGAATTAAACTAGAGTTAAGTCCTAAATAGCTATCTTACACATATCCTGTTAAACCATTAGTCCTCACATCGACAAGAACAAAACTTGTAAAACTCCAATTCCTTGCTATCAATTGTCAATTGTTTTATTTTAGTAGTTAAAATTACTTCATAATCATTTAACTCAAGTGTTAAACCACTTGAATAATAATTAAACCTGAAACTACTTGAACATTATTTAAATCCAATCCCCGCGGAGACGATATTATACTATACTATCTTTGATTAGCGAGCATCAATTTTGTGTTGTATTTTGCGCTCGTCAAATTTTAGCGCCGTTGATGGGGATAGGCACTCAATAGTATTCAAATTAGTTTTTGATGCTAATTCATGATTTTTTTTTTTATTTCTCTCTCTTTTTTTCTTTTTTATTCTTCCCGAGTTTCCTCTTCCATGTGCAGGCATCGATTGATGTCTTTGGTGTATGACTCGATCTTTATCAAAATAATTTATTCCATAGAATCCAGAGGTAGAAAAGAGTTTGCGACAGTTGATAAAGAAAAAGAAATCACTGGAAAGTTCTTGGGGAGACCTTTAACCCAAGAGCACATGGCTAATAATGGTGAAGATGAGGTAAATTTAGCTGCAAGAGAGGCAGCACAACATGGAGAAGAATCTGTAAGGATAGCAGCCGAGGCAGCCCGTAGAGCTGCTGAGGAGACCGTCGAAGATAATAAGGTTCAAAGGTTCAATCCAAATCAACCCTTGATTGAAGACCAACTCGAGAATGCGGTACCCAGGCCTAGTAGAGCATTGGGTGATTATAGGAGACCAGTCTACAATCAGGGACTCTCCAGTGTCAGACCTCCAACAGTAGCAAAAAAATATTTTCGAGTTGAAGCAAGACTTGCTTCAAACTATCCAGAACAACTATGTCTTCAGAGGGAAGGTGAATGAAGATCTTAACACTCACTTGATGGATTTTGAGGAAACCATGAACACCTTCCAGTACAACATAGTGTCAAAAGATGCAATATACTTAGGTGCATTCCCTTTTCACTGAAGGATGATGCAAAGCATTGGATTCGCAGCTTTCCAACAGGGTCGATCAAGACATGAGAAGATATGACTAGAAAGTTTCTTGACACATACTTCTCAGCTGCAAAAACAGTGATGTTCAGAAGGGAAATTCACAACTTTTGCCAGTCTGACACCGAAATAGTTTTCGAGGCTTGGGATAGATTGAAGGAGGCAGTGAGGAAGTATCAGCAAATGGGATTAAATTGTGGATACAACTCCAAAACTTTTGGGATAGACTGACACCTCCCTCACGACGAACTCTAAACACTACAGTCGGAGGTCCTTTAATGAAGAAGAATCTTGAGGAGATTATGGAAATTTTGATGAGCACTTTGAAGATGCTAACCATTGGCCTACTAAGAGTAATTATAGAAGAAAATAAGTTGGGGTTCATCAAATAGATTCTAATACAGCAGTGTAAGCCAACCAGAAGACATGTCGAAAGAGATAAGAAAGTTGACCTTAGCCAAGGTCCAGAGCCAACCATCACCAATTTGTGATTTCTGTGGAATGGGTCATCCAATGCATGAGTGTCAAGCCTTAGCTGCAGATGAAGTGGTAAATGCCGTGGGAAGCTTTGATAGAGGGTGTAAACAATAAATTTGCCTCACAAAATTAAAATCAAGACATTCTTCTTTTCAATAGTAAATAAATTCAAGGGTCTTTGAGATTGATCTCGAATCTATGTTTGTTGTCATGAACGATGATCTTGAATGCAACTAGCATGAACTTTGATTTGAACTCGTACTCCTTGAATCTTGATTTGTTCTTTGTTCTTAAGGTTGAACTTGATTTTTTTTCATTCTTGGTCTTGAACTTGATTTGTATTTTGTTCTTGATCTTGAACTTGAACTTGATTTGTACTTCGTTCTTGAGCTTGAATTTGAACTTGATTTCTTGAAGCTTGAAACTTATGGAGAAATTTGTAGCGTTTGATCCACGAGCTCGTTCTTGCTTCTTGTTATAACTTCTGGTGTCTTTTTTGAGTTATGAAGACCCTAGTTATAGTCGTGAGAGGGAAGAGTTGTAATGAGAATAAATTCTTTCTGACCAATCAGATTGAAGTGTGACAATGTCATATTTGATTGGCTAGAACATGTCACTTGCACATGTGGCGTAGTTTCATTGGCCATTTAATTTGATTTGGCATGCCTTGTCATTTTGACACGAGGCATGATCCTATTGGTTTTTTTTGACTTGGCGTGCCACGTTATTTGACATGTGGCACCAAACTGGGCCTCTAGGAAGATGCCGTCTTGGGCTTAATGAAGTGGACTCAACACCTTATTACAATTAAATGGGCTAAGCCTAATGGATTAAACTTATTTATTTAATTCATATATATTGGACTTATATAATTAATCCAACTATAATAACTCAATGAATATATTTGACTACTACACTTCAAATTTGAAATATAGTCCAAATTATTTTATTAAATTTAAAATCCGATAAAATTTATATGTCTATAAATACCTCATACTTGAAAACTTATCAAGATATTAACTTCGAAGGCTAGGCTTGAAGTAACTGTAAAAAGTACTTCTTACGTTTACTGGAACTTTAAGGTTTATTCCCGATGATCATGAAAATATTTGTCATTGACTTAGTAAAATAATGATTATCAGGTTTAGAATATTGGGTAAGATAATAATATTTTTACAACACGTTAAATTGTAAATGACTACAGAGCACTTTAAAATGGAAAATCTCCTTAGTGTTGTTTCTTAAGTCCAAGTACTTGATTTCCTTACCAACGTACATGCAGAGAATTTGAGAAGAGAAAATTTTCAACAATATATAGAAGGATCAACCCGCAACAACATAGGACAAATCCATGGAAACCTATAGAAAGACAAATTCTCAACAATATATAGATGGATCAAATTCGTGATGAGACCAGCTTAAGGTGCAAAGAGACGTAAATGTCCACCTTAAGACTGAAAAATTATAGTTCCTTTTAAAGACAAACCCATGAATAGGCTAACTTCAGGTGCAAAGGGACTTAAACGTCCACCTTTAGATTGAAAAATTATAGTTCCTTTTAAGGACAAATCCGCGAAGAGGCCAACTTAATGTGCAAAGGTATTTAAACAACCACCTTAAGATTGAAAAATTACAGTTCCTTTTAAGGAAAAACCTGCCAAGAGGACAACTTATGGTGAAAAGGGACTAAAATATCCACCTTAAGATTGGAAAACTAGAAAACTTCAACTCGAAGGCTTGGTGGACTTGAAGGTTTGGAATTGAACACTTGGCAAACATTGAAAACTTGGAAGACTTTGCAGACTTCAACTTGAAGACCAACAAATTTGAAGACTTTGATACTTTATCTTGAAGAACCGTGGACTTTTAAGCTTTAACTTGAAAAATTAGCAGACTTGAAAACTTTAACTTGAGGACTTGGAGGGCTATAATAATTCAACTTGAAGACCAGTGAAGATGAAGATCGACGGACTTTGATATTTCAACTTGAAGACTTAGAGGTCTTAAATACTTCAACTTGAAGACCGGAGAATGCTTGGATACTTTAACTTGATGACCAGAGGACTTGCAAACTTCAACTTGAAAATTTTACGGACTTAAAGACTTAGAGGGCTTAAAAACTTTAACTTGAAGACCGGTAAGCTTGAAAACCGACAGACTTGAAGACTGGAAGGACTTGAATATTTCAAACTGAAGGCGCATCGGACAAAATGAATTCAACTTGACTTGGTATTAAAAACTTCAACTTGAAGACTTGGCCTTCTACTAAAAGACTACATCCATCTATCGGAGATGCCAATTTGCTATGGAGGCTTGCCTCTATTGAACCATAAATCTTTGGTAAGGCACAAAATTTAATAAAATAATACATGTAGGCCTAATTTTTTTAAGTTCCAATCAAGTGGATTATATTCCATCATGCTTCATTTGAAAAATGATTGGGGCACTATGTATATTTTGAACTCATGTGATTGAACTTAGAATGAAACTCTAAACTGTCTACGTACCTCGATGAAGAGGATCAAGTCATACTGTAGTTCGGGATGGGCGTATTTTTTTAATGTCATAACTTTTACCTAGTCCACCTCTTTCGAGATATTCAACCTAGCGGATCCCCTAGTTTTCTTTTTGGTGGGCCATATATAGTTTAGACTCATGCAGGTCAGGAGTATAGGCACATGGAGTTTAGGCTCGCACGTCAAGGAGCGTGGCGACTGTAGTTCAAGCTCGTGTTTTGGGGAGCTTTGTAACTTGAATATTTTTCGTAAATTTGAAGAGCTTAATGACATGCAGTTTATGCTCGTGAGTCCAGGAGCATAGTAATTTGAAGATTTAGCTCAAATTTTAAGAGCTTCCCGTCTTGAAATTCGTCTTGAATATGAAGAGCTTTGCGACTTGAAGTCTTTGCTCGAGTTTGAAGAGCTTTCGACTTGAGTTTTTGCTCGAATTTGAAGAGCATTGCAACTTGAAGTATTTGCTCGACTTTGAAGAGTTTTTGACTTGAGTCTTTGCTTGAATTAAACATTGATCGAATTTGAAGAGCTTTACAACTTGAGGACTTGGCTCGAATTTGAAGAGCTTTAATTCCTAAAGATTTAAATCAAATTTGGGGAGCTTCGTGACATACATTATAGGCTCATGTGCCAAGAAGTATTATAACTTGCGATTTAGGCTCGTGCATTGAGGAGCATTATAACTTGCAGTTTAGGCTCGTGCGTAGAGGAGCATCATAACTTGTAGTTTAAGCTCGTGCGTTCAGGAGCATAGTGACATTCATAAACTCTTCGGTTTCAATTTCAGATGAAAACTTACCCCCATCCTAGCCTTCTTGTTCTTCTTAATCGTAAGGCTCAAAGATAGGTAGCCCTTGGTCGGCACTTATGACCATATTTAGTTCCATATCATGAGCACGAGTTGCTAGTTCTTCAAATGTTTTGGGCTTTATGCCTTGAAAGATATAGAAAACTCCCCAATGCATGCTTTAAATGCACATTTCAATGCCAGAATTTTCACTAAGGCGATCTTTGCAGTTGAGGCTTAAGATCCTCCAGCGGTTGATGAAGTCAATAACTAGCTCATCCTTTCTTTGATGAGTGTTTGTAAGTTCGATCATGCTTTTGATGCGTCTTGTGCTATAGAAATGATTAAGAAACTCCTGCTCTAATTACTCCTAACTATCGATGGATCCAAGTTTGAGATCTGTGTACCAATCGAACGTATTATCTTTGAGAGATCGAACAAATTGTTTGACAAGATAATCACTGTACATTCCAGTATTATTGCAAGTTTCGACAAAGTGCGCTACATGCTGATTTAGATTTTTCTTACCATCGAATTGTTGCAACTTAGGAGGTTGATAACTATCGTGCATATTCAAGTTATCAATTCTTTACGTATACGGCTTTGCATATGTGAGAGATAATTTGGATGATGACTCAGGTTTATCTTTGATAGCCTCCATGATGAAGTCCTTCAATTTCTCAATGAATCAGACCTTTGACAAAGACTTAGATCTCATTGGTTGTCACTGCTTGCTTTTCGGAAGAATATCCTTTTTCTTGTGACCTTTGAAAATTTAAAGGTGTTTGTGTGGATTCTCCTTCTACTATGCTATCCAATTTATTTGTTAACTTGGAAAGTTTCGCATCTTGATCATGCATATGCTTTGACAAGCCTTCGACTGCTTTCATCAAATTTGCAAGTTGTTTTTCTGTGGTAAAATCTTCAATAACCATTGCTTGAATGATCGACGTAGAGGATCAAGAGTGATATATATCATTATTGAGATAGAGCTCAGAGGTCGCATTAGTGGAGGCTAGAGTAGATCCAGTGCTCAAGTCATCATTATCGGCTTGCCTGAATGGTTTCTTGGACTTAGATAGACTAAGTTGTGCAAAGACCTTTTCAATCCTTTTGGTGATGCCGTTCCATTTTTGGGTCGTGCTTACAGAAGATCTTACTCCTTTTGAGGATGAAGATCCCAAAATAGGGGTTGAGGATGACATTTGGAGTGCTTGTTGTTCTAAAGAGCTTGCTCTGCTCCTTGTAACTGGCTCAAAGCTTTCAAAGGTAATATCGATTATGCTTTCCACATTAGTATAGAACTTGGAATTAGCAGCCTCAATTGAAGTTGACCTGGAGTTGATTTTCTGTAAAGCCATTTCAATATTCTTGAACTTTGGTGATCGAAAGGTTGAGATGAGAGGTAGAGATGGTCCCACTAGGCGTGGCAGAATTTGTAGAAAATAAATTTGCGTCAATAAAATAAAATCGAGACCGAAAAATATCGCAACAATCATAGTATTTTATTTCAAATATTTTAGTGTACAATCTCTATGGATCCTCTGATTCTTCTTTTCAATAGTAAATAAATTCAAGGGTCTTTGAGCTTGATCTCGAATCTATGTTTGTTATCACAAACGATGATCTTGAATTCAACTAGCACGAACTTTGATTTGAACTCGTACTCCTTGAAATTTGATTTGTTTTTCTTTCTTGAGCTTGAACTTGAACTTGATTTGTACTTCGTTCTTGAGCTTGAATTTGATTTCTTGAACTTGAATTTGATCGCTTGAAACTTTAAACTTGTGGAGGAATTTGCAGCATTTGATCCACGAGCTCGTTCTTGCTTTTTGTTATAACTTCTAGTGTCTTTTCTGAGTTATGAAGACCCTATTTATAGTTGTTGGATGGAAGAGTTGTAATAAGAACAACGTCTTTCCGACCAATCAGACTGAAGTGTGATAATGCAGTATTTGATTGGCCAGAACATGTCACATGTGGCATAATTTCATTGGCCATTTAATTTTCCTTGGCATGCCTTGTCATTTTGACATGAGGCATCATCCTATTGGTTTTTCCGTTTGACTTGGCATGCCACGTCATTTGAAATGTGGCACCAAACTGGGCCACTAGGAAGATGACATCTTGGCTCATTACTTTAGTCCAATTAAATGTGCTAGCCCAATGAGTTAAGACTTATTTAATTAATCCATATATGTTGAACTTATATAATTAATCCATATATATTGGACTTATATTATTAATCCAATTATATTAGCATAATGAATTTATTTGACTAATATACTTCAAATTTAAAATATAATCAAAGCTATTTTACTGGATTTAAAATCCGATAAAATTTATATGCCTACAGAGGCCACTATGAGAGTTGTAATAATTTCAATTCTATGGGACATAGGCACCCAGAATTTGTTTGGAATTCACCAAGTGGTAGCCTTAACTCATGGTAACAAAATAATTCTAGACCCCAGGGACAAGGAGCTCCAGGCTTTCAAAATCACCAGAGGCAACAATATCAACCTCCACAGTCTAATCAGTCTAGCATAGAAGAGCTAATAAAGTCCTTTATTATCAAGACAAATGAGAAGCTTGAAACTCATGGCTCAGCTATACGAGAACATGGTGCAGCTATCAAAGAATTGGGCACGACTTTTCGAAACTTGGAAAGACAGGCCGGGAAACTAGCTACATTATTGTCTGAGAGGGTTCCAAGAACTCTCCCTGCTGATACCGAAAGAAATTTGAAAGAGACAATATATTTAGTGTCGTTGCGGAGTGCGCACGAATTGGAAGATCCCATAGCAAAACAAAAGGATGAGCCTATTGAAAGACCGACGGAGATTATGGAAGAGCAGAAAAATGATGGCAATCAAAAAGGTGCAAGGATAGTATATGAGGATTTGAAGAAGAAGGGAAAGATTAGAGCTCAGAGAAAGAAGAAAAATGATAATGCAACAAATAATGAGACTGAAGAGAGCAAATGCATGCCTGCTCTAGCTTTACCCCTAGAAGCAATGAAGAGAGAAGTTAGACAAACAATTCGGGCACTTTTTAGAAGTGTTCAAGTAGGTGCATGTGAATATACCATTCATAAAGGTGCTTTCACAGATGCCATCTTATGCTAAATTCATGAAGAAGATATTGTTCAAGAGGAGAAAAATAGAAGAGACATCGGTTGTCAAGCTAACATAGCATTGTGCGATTCAGGTGCTTCAATTAATCTTATGCCTTTGTCTATTTTTATGAAATTAGAGGGAGAGAGTGGAGAGATTAGGTCTATACTTGTTTCCTTGCAGCCTACGTATAAAACCACAATCATACCTGAAGGAATCGTGGAAGATGTGCTGGTTCGGGTAGACAAATTTGTGTTTTCGGTGGGCTTCATTGTGGTAAAAATGGAGGAGAATAGGGAGGTCCCACTGATTTTAGGAAGACCCTTCTTGGCTACGGACAGAGCAATTCTGGATATTTTGGAAAGGTAGTTCATGCTCAGAGTGAGGGATGAAAAATTGATCTTTAAAATGGACGGAGAAAGAGGGGCCCTGAAAGAGCAAATTAGAAAGAGTGAAACTGATAAGTGTGGGGTGTACCCAAAGAAGGAAAAAAAGAAGCTCTCAGCATGGATGCGTGCACTCGATCAGGCATGAAAAGGAGATCCCGACTTTGATTCAGACCCCAACTAAATGAATCAGGGAAGTTACCTTTACCTCTTGCTTTTCAGTTGTGTGTCATGGGGGTATGCCATAATTTAAAATGTGGGTGGGGGGTGATGTAAATATGTACATGTGTGTTTTTGATTTCTTTTGAATTTTCCCGACGATAAATTTCTTCGACTGTCTTCTTGAGGGATCAAAGTCGAAGAATTTCTTTTCTTAGGTCGTGTAACAATTCCCCCTTGGTTTTCCTTTGTGCCGTGGTTCTTTTTTAGGGTTTTGTTCGAATCAGGTGCAGTTAATTTTTGTTTTATTAGGAATAGTGAAGTCTTGTGCCATGCAGTAAATGGATATGACTTTTATTGACGTTTCTGTACCTTGAGAGCAGTGAGTGCCTGATTTGTGACGCCTAGGATCAGTCCTTGACTCTTAAATAAGTACCTTAATTTGTGTGATTATAAATTTTCTTAACTTTTTTGACTATAAAGTTGGGATGGATCCGATCCTAAGTGCATTATATGCCAATGTGTGTGTGTGAGAGAGATTTTGTTGATATTCTATGCATGTCGGTTGATATCTAGAACTTGTCCCGTGTGCTTGCAAAATGAAATAGTAGTCTTGTTCAGTCTAGGAAGTGATATATGCATTTTTTGTTGAGACAATTATATGTTTTACCCACCTATTTGTGAAGTATCTTAGTTACCCTATGTTGAGCCTGTATTCCTATTTCTTTGGCAACTACACTACAAGCTTGACCACTTTGTTTGAATTGTCTATCTATTTGAACCTTTTACCTCTCGTAATCACTTTAATTTGTATGAGCTTGTAAACGTTAAGTGACGTATGGTAGGGTTTGGAGTGGAACTATAGAGAAAGGAGAAAGGTGCACTAGTTAAAAAATTGTGAGAGCCACTTGTAGAGAATTGAAAAAGGAAGAGAGTTTGATTGAAAAAAAACAGAACTTAGAAAAGAAAAAAATGGTTTCCGTGATAGGGGTAGTTCTCATCTTGTTTGTGCTTAAAGATATTGTGAGCTTGATGCTATTATGAATGAAGATTGAGGATTGGTTCAATATAAGTGTGGGGTTTAATGTGTTAATGTACATGTATTAAAGTACACAGGGAGGTGTAGTCACTATATCCAAATGTATGATGCCCGTCGCAGCCTACAATACAACCAATTAGAGTCCTACTTGATCCTTGATTGAATGACCTCGATTAGTAGAGTGTCACACTATGGGAAAGCCTATGGTACGTCTTATGTGGCATATGAATATTAATTCTGAGAGTGAGCGAATTCTTTATATCTTGAGTTCCTAATTATTTTTTAAATTTTATTGTATGTAGAACTACTCTCTATTGTTTGTGTGAGGGAACATGATTTGTGAAGGTAAGGTGAATTCTTTGACCTCTGTGTTAGAGTAAGTGAGCATATTGTGAAAAATGCGTGGTGCTCTTGAGTTGAGTCTTGAGGCTAGGATGTTATGATATGGTGCTTAGTCTATTTTAAATTTTCTTGGCATGATGTGTTAGGGAAATTATCTTATTATAAGATTGTCTTTATGTGAAGTGCAGTTTAATTTCTCTAGGACGAGCAATAATTTAAGTGTAGGGTGTTGATGGTAGGCTAGAATCACATAATTTAGTCATAGTTTGCACTCTAATTACTGCATTTTGCTTGTGTTTGAGCTTGAATGTTAGTATATTATTCTTATTATTTATGTCTTTTGCCTTGCAGGAAGTGATTTCGAGTTAAAAAGGTATTCATGAGCTAAATCGAACAAGTTGGAGCTTTAACGTCTGAGTAAAAGCCCAAGGGATTAAACCGGGATCACGTTCGAGGGTCGGAAGCCAAGTCTTGATATCAAAATCGACAAAAAAAATCACTTTGTAAAAAATGCACTTCCGCGCTGCACGGGGCGGCACGATAGTAGAATTCTTTGCTGTTCGTTAGAACCTGCTCTCTAAAGTTTTCCACTAACGCCCCGCATATGGCGGTGCATGGGGCGGCGCACCTGAGCAATTTTCTCAGAGTATTTATCCAAATACGGGAGTTTGGATGGTAACATGCGATTGATATTTTCTCATTCTTGAATTATATTTGTGACTTCCTCCATAATTATGGAGTAGTTTATCTTAGAGTTTGAAGGATATGGTGTTTTGATAAATATTAGTGGATTTTAACTCTAGTTAGTGTTTGAATTCTACTATGGAGTTTTGAATTGTTGCAACTTTATTCATCAGTTTATTAAATCGAAAGAGAAATATCTTGGTGATTATCTTTGAATTATTTTGTTTATTTAATTCATTGATTCTCCTAAGTAATCGAAAGAGCCTGTTGAAGTTTTGATTGAATCAAGTTAGGAGAATATTCGAGAGACATTTTCCTAAGGACCAATCTATTAACACGTGCTTGCATACTTCGTAGTGCTTATATTAGTTCATCTCATAAAGTTAAGATTTAATCGAGAGAGGAGTCTTGACTACACATTTGAACAAATCATCGAGTGAATTCGTGAGAATCATTAGAATATTAGAGTCAATTAAACTAGAGTTAAGTCCTAAATAAATATCTTACACCTATCCTATTAAATCCTTATTCCTCACATCGCTAAGAACCCGACTCTACAAATCTCCAATTCCTTTCTATCAATTGTCAATCGATTTATTTTAGTAGTTAAACTTAGTCCATAATTATTTAACTCAAGAGTTGAATCTCCTAAATAGATATTAAATCAGAAACTACATGAACATTGTTTAAATCCAATCCCTTTAGAGACAATTTTATATTATACCATCTTTGATTAGCGAGCATCAATTTTGTGTTGTGTTTTGCACTCGTCAACATCTAAGAAGTCGAAATATGTAACCATCAGCTTCATATTGTGGTGCAGATCATGCTCGGTATTGGCTGGAACTCTTATTTTTGTAGGAAAGAAAGAAGGAAAAGATTTTTACTTCATTTAGACTTTTACTAGGGTTTCCTCTACTATATAAAGAGGGGGATCCCTTCATTTTTTGCACTGGCATTTCACGCATAACAAGGAAATAAAATTTACTTTAGCTCTCAGAAATCATTTAAGCGTTCTTCAGTTATTTACTCATTTATTTGGATCCGAGCTCTATCTCGAGGGCTCAATCAAGACCGATCATTGGCATTTAAGTTAAACGCAAGACTTAATTACCGCGTCACTTTGGTTTGATCATTCCATCTTATTTTAATTTAACTATTTATTGTTCTTTGATCATTTGTGTTAAATAAAATCACTTATTCTTTCTACAGCGTATAAATTTAATTGTTATTCATTTTAAGAGGTAACTAGTTTGGCGCCCACCGTGGGCTAAGGACAATAGTGGTGATTTAATATGAATCTCGATAGCACACACTATTTTACATTTGTTCCTTGAAGTTTGATTTCAGGACAATTCAATATGTCACTCTCAATCTTCTCACATAATTGTTGATGCCGAATTAGGCCACCCCGATGAAAATAACAACGGGGTGCCGAGCAACAATGTACCCCTTATCGACCCTAATGTCGTACCAATTGATGATCTGAGTATTTTCTGAAAAAAGGCAATTAGGAATATAGAATATATATCAAAGAAATGTCTAACTGTTGGAATCATTTTTCCATTGCTATTTGATACATTTCGGTCATAAACATCAGTGAATTAGGTGAAAGGGCGGAAAAAGAGGGTTTAGACCCTCGGTAAACAAAAGCCTACATAGCAATTCCAATCGACCGATGCCAACTCACATGTTGATGTTCACACTAACCTAACGACTGATCCCAAGAACAGCATTCGCGAGGCACCTTGATCATCTGTTCGTGGAGCACCCGAAGGAGGAGGCAATGGAATTAACTTACATCTTATTTTTGAGATGTTTCAAGCCTAACAAGTTGCCATAGCACATCTGTAGAATAAAAATCACGCACACAACATAGTTGAATCTGAACAAGTTGAAGGAGATACCCGGAGGGAAAAACATGTTGTCACCGAGCCCAAGGGTCCGGATCCGGATCCGCAGAAACTGTCGAGGTGATGAAAATGCTCGAGGCACTGACAGAATGGGTAGAATCCGGTGAAAAGAAGATAAAGACAAATGATAAGAATGTGGAAGCTTATAACTCAAGGGTCTCTTAGATCCCAAGGGCACCTCCGATAGTGAAGGGGCCAGATTCTAAAGAGTTCATTCAGAAGCCTTTCCCCTGAGCGCGACACTAAAGCCAATTCCGAAATTGTTCCGAATGTCGAATATTCCCAAATATAATGGGAACACAAATCCAAATGAGAATGTGACCTCTTTCATATGCACTATAAAGGGCAATGACCTCGAGGATGACGAGATTGAGTCGGTGTTGCTGAAGAAATTGGGGAAACCCTGTCCAAGGGAGTGATGATATGGTATCATAATTTACTTCAAAACTCTATTAATTCGTTTTCTATGATTGCAGCTGCCTTTGTTAAAGCTCATGTTGGAGCCAATAAAGTTGAGACGAGGATATCAGACCTATTCAAAGTCAAATAGAAGGACAACGAAATGCTCCGAAAATTCGTGTCAAGATTCTAAAAGGAACGAATGCACTTACCACCAGTTGCAGACGATTGGGCCATTCAAGCATTTACTCAGGGGCTCAACCCTAGATGTTTAGTTGCATCTCAACAACTAAAGCAAAATTTGGTAGGATATCCAGCGGTTATTTGGGCCGATGTCCACTACAGGTAACAGTAAAATATCAAAGTTGAGGATGACAAATTGAGGGCTCCCTCGGGGTCGGTTTATCCTAGTAAAGTGAACAACAAGTGTAAAAGAGTAGTAGATCGGGAGTCGAGGTTGCCTCAAGACTGATACCAACCTTACAACTCAGATAGAAGGGGAAATGGACATAGTCACAATTCAACCATGAACTACAAAAGAAATGACCAGGGTCTGAGCAATTAAGGGTTGGTGAATAGAAATGGGCTCGACAGATGATCTGGAGTCAGGGATGCCCCGAGGCTGTCGGAGTATAACTTCAATGTAGATACAACAAGCATAGTGTCATCCATCGGTCACATCAAGGAGACCAAATGTCCAAAGCCGCTTCAGCCTTATCCACATAAAGGGATCATAATTTAATACTTCATCCGTTCTAATTTATGTGAACCTGTTTAACTAGGCACAAAATTTAAGAAAAAATGAAGACTTTTGGAATTGGTGATCCTAAAAAAGTCAAAAAGGGCTCCAAAGTATTTGTGTAGTTATAAAAGCTTCTCATTAAGCTAAATTATTTCCAAATTTAAAAAGGGGTCATCCTTTTTAGAGCGGACCAAAAAGGAAATAGGTTCACATAAACTAGAACGGAGGGAGTATGCAAGTATCACGCTACTCATAGGCATAGAACCGAGGATTGTTGATAGTTAAAAGAAGAAGTGGCTTGTTTGTTCAATAATGGGCATCTTCCAGAATTCCTAAGAGAGCAGGCCAAAAACTATTTCAGGAATAAGGATGCCAACAAGAAGGTCGAGCAAGAAGAACCCCAACATATGATTAATATGATTATCGGAGGAGTAGACATTCCCCAAGCGCCGATGATGGAATGCACCAAAGTCTCCATCACGAGAGAAAAACAAACTCAAGATTATGTTCTAGAAGGATCCATCTCATCTAGTAATGAGGATGGTTAGGGCCTTATTAAACCTCACAAAAATGCACTAATATCTATACTTAGTAATAAATCTTGAGTTAAGCGTGCATCAATTGATCTAGGTAGCTCGGCCAACATCATCTGATGGAGAGTCATGGAGCAACTAGGGCTATTGGACCAGATCCTACCAACATTTTGGGTGGTGAATGGATTCAATATGTCACACGAGACAACAAATGGAGAAATCACCCTACTGATCAACACGGGCGGAACCACTCAACAAGAAAAGTTCTATGTGATCGAGGGTGACATGAGGTATAACGCCTTGTTCGAAAGACCGTGGGTTCATATAAGGAGGTAAGTACCATCGACCTTGCACCAATGTCAAAATTTCTTACCCTAGATGGAATCAAAATGGTTCACTGGGGAACAACCGGCCGGAAAGATGATGTTCACAGTTGAGGAAGTGATCCAATACCTGCAATCACGACATCAAAGGATATGGGACCAATCGAAGAGAAATACACCAAATAGCAATCACAGGTCTCGAACCCAACTGAGACGGAAATATGAGAGGAACTTTCGACAAATGAGGAAGATGAATTCGGGGTCCCAAAATCCTTCGTTGCACTGATGACACCGACGCATCCAATTCAAAAATCGAGGAACTGGAACAAGTTATACTATTCGTGCATCTGTCGGATAGAAACGTATATCTGGGCATGGGGCTAAACCCAAAGCTTAGGAAAAAACTCATTAATTTTCTTAAAGATAATGGAGATTGTTTTGCGTGGTCCCACTTAGATATGACAGGAATTCCACCGAAGATAACAACTCACAAATTGAGTTTAGATTCGATTCCGTTCGATTAAACAGATGATGAGGCAACAGTTCTCAATCAAACACACCTTTTCCAAGGACAAGGTATCTAAGATTTTAAAAGTAGGTTCCATTTGGGAAGTCAAATACCAGGAATGGTTAGCTAACGTAGTGATCATACGTAAAAGGGGAAAAAATTTAGAATGTGTGTAGATTATAAGGATTTGAATCATGCCCAAAGGATTCATTTCCTTTGCCTAACATCGACAGAATAATCAATGCAATGGCAGAGTATGATATGTTAAGCTTTCTCGACGCCTATTTCGGGTACAGTCAAATACAGATAAATCCGAAGGACCAAGAGAACTTCTTTTATAACTAGGTTCAACACTTATTGTTATAGTGTAATGCCTTTTGGGTTAAAAAATGCCGGTGCCACATACCAACGCCTAGTCAACCAAATGTTCGAGGAAAAAATAGGGGAATCAATGGAGGTATATATTGATGACATGTTAGTTAAGTCCTTGCAAGCAGAAGACCATTTGAGGCATTTGAACCCAGAGAAATGTGCCGTTAGAGTCGGCTCGGGCAAGTTCCTTGATTTTATGATATAACCGGGGAATAGAGATCAACCCCGATACCATAAATTCCATAGATGATATCACCGTGGTTAACGACGTCAAGGCAGTGCAAAGACTGACTAGAGCCAGGCAATCCTAAGTCTTTTTATTTCTACTTGTCGCGCCCCCTTTTTCCTCGTAGCGGGTTTATGATATTTTGGTATGGGACAACTCTTTCCTTTCGGGAAGGGGGTTTGCATTTTTGGAGAGTCGCCACATAACGATTTAAGGTACGTTAGGGCACCTATAGGGTTCATTTATAACTACATTTGGTAACCAGAGATAGGATAAGGGCTTGAAATTATCTTAAAGGGAAGGTGTTAGGCACCCCTCAGGATCCACTAGTTTGGTTCCCGGTCAAATAGTTTTTGTGAATTTGTACAATTAGAAAATAAATAAGTAAGTCTCAAATAGTAGGGGATTTAAGTCTAAATACACGAGTATAAGAAAACAACTAGTGAAAAAGACTAGATTTTTGAAAAGAATTGCAATCTAAGCATATTTGTAAATGTAAAGAGGGATGTCCTAGGTTTGTTTATAATATGGATCACATCAATGCAATACCCGGTAGGACACTCCTCAGAGAGGGGCCACACATGGTATTAATGCACCGGTCATCATATCCATATCTACCCTTTCCCGCCCCGTGAAGGTAATTAAAGCAAAGGTTGGTCTCGACCCCTATTGCATGATGTTACCCGTCCCTTCCTATTAGCCCCGAAGGAATTTAGGACTCCTATCCTATAAAGGGGGGTTTCTAGGTAGACCCTCAGGTTTAAAGGCAAAATACTAGGCGATAAACAAGAACACATAGGACTGTATTTAGGGAGAAAACATAGAAATCAGATAGAAGGCTTAGATATACCTCCACAAGTGATGAACATAGACAGCACGACTCATACACAGATAAGGTCCACATTCAGATCCTAACAAGGTACTTAAATGATAACAGTAGAACCAAATTTATTACATAACTCAAAAAAGAAGTCCGAATCAGGCTTGCCTACTGATTTTAACACGTTGGCAGTTAATACTAATCACAAAGATGATTCTGATTTTTATTTTTAAGTATGTTACCTAAGGCTTGCCTAGGCGTAAAATAACATGTAGCAGTTATTCAGATGTTAATAATTCCAGAGTGTTATACCTAATAGTATGCAATTCTAAACATTGCAAACTTTTAGAGACTAATTACTAGTTTGTTTATAGCAGGAGGAATATTTATACTCTGTATTTAGACTAGGTGTGATTGGGTAAATGTGATCCTATAACACGATGTCTAATACAACATGCTGCATAACAACTCAAACACAGTTTCAAAATAGACAGGAGTGACAGTTTTTGATGTTGATTACCTAAGGCAGGATTTCTAAGTGTGGAGCATGGTTGCAATATAGTGAGCGCATGAATAGCAAATTGTGTTAACACGTTTACCCTAAGGCAGGATTTCTAAATGAAATTTCAGAACATGTTTATATAGGCAGAATCACATAATAGCAGCTTATTTTATTGTTATTATGTATCCTATAGAAAGGATTTCTAAGTGTGGATGAGATGCTAAAACAGTACATACAAACCCTAAATAGCATGATTTCTATCGTGGTGAGGCAAACATAGTAAAAACCTCAAGGCATGATTTCTAACATGGTGAGGAAAACATAGTAAAATCCTATATGCATGATTTCTACTCCAGATTATAATACAACATGCATATTACCCACTCCTTTTCACTATCCAACCCCAAAGTTTGTTTACAAATAATTATTAAAGATCAATACTGAAATGAATTATATAAGAGCAGTAAAATTACACTATAGAGAGCTTGAAACAAGCCCAAACTTTCAACACCTGATTAGGACTTCCTCCCTGAGTTATGTAATAAATCACCTCAAGTGCCAAGATGGTTTCATAGCCTTACTCATATTTGGGTGTGTCAGAGTTCCCTAAGGATCTCAAGGGAACCCGGGTAGTGCTTACACCTAGATTTGATAGCCAATACAGAGTAAGTGCAGTGTGGAAAGGCCCGCTTTTATATGTCTAAGTTTAAAGGGAACTCAAGGGTCCCAAGGCAAGGCTCACATAAAAGGGGCAGAACCTAGTGGTATAAGAGTATAGGTGAGAGTGCTTGAAAACAACTTAGTAAAACAATGTTGAAGTAGAACTTTCAGGAGTGAAAAAGGTTTTCAGGAATAGACACAGTTTTTATAAAATGCTAAGAGTGGAAGTAGTTTTGGAAGCAATTTCGAGGAAACACACAATCACAAAAGACAACTTAGAGTGCTCAGATTCAGATCCATTTATCACCCGATTCTAAGTGAAGACAAACAACTTTACAGATAAAGATCAGGGGGTTGGGGACATAGAGAGCTCAAATCAGAAACATATAAACATGGATGAGAAGAGAAGCATATAGACCAGCCAGTACAAAGAACAAGTAGGAACTGATTAGCTTCCAGAACACAAACTACCACTTCAAAGTGTTAACAAGGAAATCATGCTCGAAATTAGAATATTAATAGGCAATAGAGCCAGGGTATGGAAGTAGTCATGCTAAGGACAGGGGTCTATTACACATGATTAGTTATGTCACTTAGTGTTAACCAAGTACATTCCTAGATTTGATAGCCAATACAGAGTAAGTGCAGTGTGGAAAGGCCCGCTTTTATGTGTCTAAGTTTAAAGGAAACTCAAGGGTCCCAAGGCAAGGCTCACATAAAAGGGGCAGAACCTAGTGGTCTAAGAGTATAGGTGAGAGTGCTTGAAAACAACTTAGTAAAACAATGTTGAAGTAGAACTTTCAGGAGTGAAAAAGGTTTTCAGGAATAGACACAGTTTTTATAAAATGCTAAGAGTGGAAGTAGTTTTGGAAGCAATTTCGAGGAAACACACAATCACAAAAGACAACTTAGAGTGCTCAGATTCAGATCCATTTATCACCCGATTCTAAGTGAAGACAAACAACTTTACAGATAAAGATCAGGGGGTTGGGGACATAGAGAGCTCAAATCAGAAACATATAAACATGGATGAGAAGAGAAGCATATAGACCAGCCAGTACAAAGAACAAGTAGGAACTGATTAGCTTCCAGAACACAAACTACCACTTCAAAGTGTTAACAAGGAAATCATGCTCGAAATTAGAATATTAATAGGCAATAGAGCCAGGGTATGGAAGTAGTCATGCTAAGGACAGGGGTCTATTACACATGATTAGTTATGTCACTTAGTGTTAACCAAGTACATTTAGGAGTCTATGATACTAACATGGCACACCAGTTGAGGAGAATAAACAAGAACTTAAGTAGACATGCTGGCCAAATATCAAACAAGACAAATGATACCCACACATGCTGATTACACACTTGAAAAAGAGAGGGCAGAACTCAAACATTCTGAATAAAGCAGTAAACAATAAGAGCAATTAAATACATAAGCCATTAAACTAGTGCAGAAGGAGACATGGATTAACAGACATGGAGAACATAGAGCTGAGTTTTAGAATTGAACTAGGAATATACCAGTAAAGGAAGCAAAGTGAAAAAAAGTAAAGCAAGTAGAGTTCCACAGTCTAGCATTGGCTTTCAGCCGGCTAGACAAGTAGTTAGTACAAGTAGCAGAGAAAGAAGAGAGAGTTTGAGAGTGTGTGAGTGTATTTTGAACTAATTGTTCGTGTGTTAAGACTGTAGAAGAGAGTCAATTATATAGTAGTTGAGAGCAGAGTAAAATAAGGTAAAGAATCAATCATCCAGTAATTAGAGAAAATTATATAATCAATCATCCACAAAATCAGCAAGGTTCTCTTCTAGTATAGGGGCGACCAGTTAATGATAAAGAGTAGGGTATATAATTAAGGAAAGAAATTAAACACTTAAGTATGGGGTGGGTAATTAAGGGTAAATAAACAAAAGTTCAATTAAGGGAACAATCAATAAGAATCAGCAAGTACCACAATTAAACGTAAATAAGGCAAGAAATAATCAAAGGTCATAGAAATAGGAAAATAACCAAAAATTAGTATATAGGTATTACCATAGTAAATCAGTGAACAAAGATTTAGAATAATACTAATTTAGGGAAAATGATATAGGTTTTCCATGAATAAGCAGCTAAACTAAGTATAAATGGAAAGAATCGAATCTGAAACCCTAATAGAGGCACATTAGGGTAAAATCATGAGATATTCTAATTAACGAAGAATTAATCATCTAGATCAAAGCATAGAACATTGGCATGTATCAAATTACACGGGCAAGTGAAGAATCCAAACAAAGTGTCAAAAATTGGGGGTTTTAGCATAGGCTAGTTCGGGTTCAACAAAATCAATCAAAACACATAGACACAAGGGACTAAACCCTTAAAACCAGAAAGCATTTTGAAGAAAAGGATTTTTAGAAACCCTAGTTTAGAAAAGAGCGACTAAAATTGAAATAGTTAGTTAAAACAGGAGATTTTTATAGGAAAACACTCAATAATACTTGAATCACCTAAGATCTATAAAGATCTGAGAAGAATCGAACAGTAGCAAATCAAGGGTTTTCGGAAAATAATAGAGATGAAGAAAATCGGTTAAAAACTCATGGATCCAAATGAAAAAAAAGATGAAATCCTTTCTTACAAACGAAAATGGCCAGAGACAGGCCAGTGAACGAGTTTCAAACTAGAACAGGTTGGCTTACCTTGAGATCTTCTCAAGGATTCATGAAGTCCAACAGCCATGGAGTATAGAAGACCAGAGGTGGTTAGAGAAGCCACGAGAACACAATAGGAAGGAGGTTCTCGCCGGTAATGGTGATTAGGGTTAGGATGAGTTGGGATAGAATTTGGGAGAGGAGGATTCAGAGGCGGTGCAAATGAACAAATGGGGGTAGGGTTTAGGGTGTCATTTGATTAAAAAAGGAAAGAAATCACGTGGACCGTTGATTTGGTAGATCAACGGTCGAGATTAAATGGGGTAGGTGGGGCTCCGGGCTTGGATATGGGTTAAAAAGGGTGTGGGTCGGGTTTTAATTGTAAAATTAGACTAGGGATTGGGGTTTTGATTTGGTTATAATTTAAATATCCAGTTTTCCCTATTTAATTTATAAAAATAGTAGATAATTTTTGAAAATAATTTAAAAAAATGCTAAAATGATTTAGAATACATAATTAGTAATTTAAAAATACAGGATCCAATTTTATGCATATAAAATATAACTAAATTTTAAAAGGGCTAATATTATAATTATGTACAATTTAACTTTAAGAATACTAAATGTAATTGCAAAAATATATAAAAATTACCTTAGCCATATTTTGACATAAATATAGAAATTCAATAGATCAATTATCAAAATAATAATTTTGAAAATAATTATTGGGGATTTTATGGATAAAAGGGGGAAAATAAATCAATTTAAAACTCTTAAAACTATGAGAAAAATAAATAAAACCTTGGGCATGCTTATATATGCATATATATGCTATTTTAAAGGTATTTTTGCATATTTAAAATATATAAGAAAAAATTGGGTATCAACAGCTGCCCCTCTTTACTTGGGAAGGATGAAAGAGTTCTGTTGTTTGTTTGGTTATTGTCTCCGTTTCGAGTTTGGTCATGTAGTTATCTTCTCGTGATTACTTGAATTAGTTATAGCTGAACATGATTTTGTCACAGTATAGGAATTGGGCTGCTATTCATCAATTGAACTACGCCATTTTAGATTAAAAGGGCTCGGGTGTGCATTTCATGTGACCCGATTCTTACCTCAACAACGTTAGATAAAATGTGTCATGGACCGCGGGTGCATTTCATGTGACGTGGTTCAAGACATGTTTTATATAACGTTGAATCTTCCTAAAAATAATTGAAAAGCGGTTAATAAGTTAAAATACACCATAGGCTAAAGCATTTATTAAAATCAGATAATAGGCCAATTATAATGGTTTAAGCGACCGTGCTAGAACCACGGAATCCGGGGGTGACTAACACCTTCCCTCGGGTTAATAGACTTCAAAAGGAAAGTCGAAATTTCCTCGATTTGGGATTTAAAATAAACCGGTGACTTGAGACACCAAATAAACTATCCCAAGTAGCGACTCTGAATTGAATAAATAATCCCATTTCGAATAATGTCACTTAAATTGTAAAAAATCCCTTATATACTATCCTTCTGGGCGGTGTGTAAAAAAAAGGAGGTGTGACAGCTTTGGCGACTCCGCTGGGGATTTTAACCCAGAACTTCGATTTAGGGTTCAAGAATTCGAGCTTATAATAGCTATTATAATTGGATTTATTTATTATCTGATTTTCCTACATGTTTGAGCCCAATTTGCTAAATTCTTTTACCACTTTGATATTTTGTGAATTGTATATAAACTGCTACGAAATCCTTCCTCTATCTGAGTCTTCTAAACCATGGAGAAGGGTGTACTTCATATGACTTCTCTTCTGTCTAGAGTCTTTTCCCATTTTAGAACGAGGTTCGGACAAGTTGCAAAGCCGGTGAAGCTTCTATATTCCCGATATGCTGCCCCCCGGCTCGAGTTGTCCGCTCGGATAAGCCAGGTCTAGAACAATAAACCTAGGTTTTTAAACCTAGTATATCAAAGCCTCATGTCGGATCCCTAGTAGTAACGCTTGTTTGCATTATGTGCATTTGACTTTGGGGACTCAACACATGGGTTGGATCCATCTAGGACAGGTGTACCCAAATTAACAGACTATCCTGATGCATCTTACGTGCTACTTGCATATCTGTCTATTCAGGCTTGCATGTTGACTGGCTTCTAGAATAGGGAAAGAAAATGAAAAAAATAGAGAAAAAAGAAAGTCAAAAAAAAAGTGAGAGGTAGGTATTTAGAAAATTCTGAAACTCTCCCGAAATTAAAAATAAACACAGAAAAAAAAAAGTCAGTTCAAAATAAGTCATGTTTTTCTGTTCCATCAAAATGGACGAACTACGCGGGTCTGATTCTCATCGGATTTGAGATACGTAGGCAAACCTCATCGGTTCCGGCTCACCATTTTCAAAAAATTAAAATTTTTTTTCTTTACTTCCTTCTTTAGAAAGTCTTTCTTTTGGATCCTAAGTTTTAAAAAATACATTTTTTTTTTTATTTTTCTCAAAATCCAAAAAAATATTTTCATTCTTATTTAGAAAATTCAAGATTAAAAAATATTTTCTCTCTTCTTCAGAAGTATTTCTTTCAAAAATTCAAAAAAAAAAAAATTAAAAATCCAAAAATATTTTTCTTTCTTCTTTTGAAGTTTTTCTTTCAAAATTTCGAAAAAAAAGAAAATCAAAAAATCCAAAAATATTTTCATACTTCTTTCAAAAATTGAAAAGAAAATTCAAAATTAAAAAAATATTTTCTTTAGAAGTATTTCTTTTATGAATTTAAAATAAAAGTCCAAAAATTCAAAAATATTTTCTTTCTTCTTTGGAAGTTTTTCTTTTGAAATTTAAAAAAAAATCAAATCGAAATCAAAAAAAAATATTTTCTTTCTTCTTTATAAGTCTCTCTTCAAAAATGAAAAAAAAAATCAAATATAAAAAGAAAAATAGCTAGTTTATTTACTTTATTCATAATCTTCTCGAACTACGCAAGATCTGATTCATGTTCCCACATGATACGTAGGAAACCCACATCAGGTTCGATCAACCTTTGAAAAGAAAAATGAGAAAAAAATGAAAAAAATGAAAAAATGTTGATAATAATAAGGATTGACTGAGTCCATTCTAACGTGTGTTTTGTTTTGAATTGTGAAGAAAGTTTGAGGTGGTTGGTTTGTGGTAAGCTGAAAACACAAGATCTAAGGAAAAATGATAACTCACATCGAAACTGTTACAAGTTCTCAAGAGACTTAGGGTCAGAGGGATCAACAAGAGTCTACCGTGCTTGAGAAAAATAGAATACTGAGATAGCAAATGACCGAAATATGTCAAGCATGGGCCAGTGGTCAAGGACAGTCTCGTCATAAATCACAATTTGCTACACAGCAAGAGCAGTACCACTCTCCTAAGTACCACTCGTACTCGTTTGATCTTCCTGCAAACATTGAGAAGCCTGCCCGAAAGATGGAACAAGAAGAAATGACCCAAAGAATAAAAATTTCAGAATGACGGTTGAAAAAAAATGCAAGGGTTGGCAGATCAGAAGAGTATTGCCTTCAAGGATCTATATATGTTCATCAATGTCCATTTGCCGCCTGGTTTCAAGAATCCCAAATTTAAAAGTGTGATGGACATGGAGTATAAGAATCCTCTCGGAAACTTGCCGACTGAATTTGGAGAAGGCCATGGTGATTCCGATGAGCAAATTTGTAGCTAAATGTCAAGCTTCGCAATTGAAAAGTCATTCCCTCCTCACTTAGGAAGGAATCTTGGTAGCTTGTTTTGATGTTTTTTCTATTATATGGTTTATTTCGGGGTTGTGATCCAGATTTTATTTGTTTTATTGAGTCAAACCCTTCTACCTTTCTATTCTGTTTGTATGAGACATGTTTATCTGTTTTGTTGCTATTTTCATTATCCGGATTATTTTAGGTTTGTAACTCGGATCTTAGGTTACTTGTTTAGTCGTCAAACCCTTCTATCCTTATTCAATAAAATTCAGTTTGTCCTTTTGTGTTATTCTGTTCTTAGTTCTTTTCGCGCTAGTTCTAATAACATGACATGCATGCGGAAATTTTGGCCAGATCTTAGAAACTGATTTAATCTGAAATTGGATAACTGAAAAAAAGAGAAGCACTTTTGAGGAAGAATAAAGAGTTGAAATACTTGGGAATTAAGGTCGAGTAAAGTCACCTTCGGATCATTGTGAAGATCGAGTTTGAGGAAGAATCAATTGAAGATTGCTGGAAAGACTGACGTTAATGGATGGAAATGTCTTGTGACCATGACACACCAAGAAGACAGGCATGTTCATCAATGTTGTGATTGCAAAAGGATAATATGTTTGGCATTCTCGAGACTGGGAGGCCCTTTTTCTGCTACCCAAACACTTTATACCCTTTGTCACCCCTTTGAGCCTGTGTTATTTTATTTGACCATCCTCTTTTGGAATCATGTTTAGAATCAAGAGTTAAAAAACAAAAACAAAATGAAAAAAAAGTTCATGCCCCAAGAGTACAAACTGGGGCAGCTTTTTGAAAGTCCAAGTAAAAAAAAAAGAGAAGAAGAAAGAAAAAGAAAAGAAAAAAAAATAAAGAAAGATGAAAAATAATTAAAGTCAGATGTTTGAACTACATTCGACCTGATTCCTTAAAAAATAAGGATACGTATGCAGCCTCACGGTTCGATCCAACCAAATAAGAATTCAAAAAAATCCAAAAAAAAAAAATCTACAGTATCTAAAACTAGGTCAAAGATTTTATTTTACTTTTGAAAGAGTCGATTACAAAAGATGTAATTCTTCAAGCCCTTCGTTTTGACTCTACTCTGAGCCTTCATGCTGACCTTTCTTTCCAACCTATCCAAAATCCTTCCAAATAAAGACCTCCCGATATGCCTTCAAGAATGCCGAGAGAAGCATGCAATGAGCAACGGTTGTCACGCGACATAAGAACATGGTCAAGTTGCTCACACAAGAAAGCAAAAGAAACAAAAAAAAAGGAAAAAAATGAGAGAGTCTTACTAGTGAAAACCCTCATGGGCACTGTAAGGCGACGGTAAGCAGAGAATTAAATGAGAGAGACTTATTGGTGAAAACCTCTCTAGGCACCACTAGTCGAAAGTGAGTCGTGAAGCTGATACAAAGAATTGGCACAAACAAACCCGACTTCATAGGTCATAAGAATGGAAAAAGGGAAGATTGGATTAGTTTGATAGATTAGGCCGTTGAGTCCAAAATGCATGTCAAGGCTATTAAGGCTAGTTATTAAAAAAAAACTCTTCTTATTATCCTTCTGACAGGGGGCATTTCTTGTTAATATTCGTTTCTTTGCATCATTGTGTCCTTCACTCTGAGTCAGTCCTTGTCGAAACAAGCAAGAAAAGATTTCAAAATCTTCTACCAGCTTTTCAATTGCATAAAGTAAATTTGGCCAGCACTCAGCTGTTACTGTCAATGTGCCTTGAGGATTTATGCAAAGGCTCCCCCAAAAGACTCTTGTCAGCCTACTTGGCGCAAGTAAAGATAACTGGTGATTCTCTCTAACAGACAAATTACTCAAAAGCAGGAAGTCATTCAAGATATAAGAAAAGGTCACCTGAGCAAAAATATCCAGTCGGGATAAGGCTGTTTGAGCTGCAAATACAAAGGGTACTGGGTTTGAAACAATCAGGGTTGATGCAGAGCAAAAGTCTCTTGAGACCGACTCAAGCTAATTGAGCAGAAGCCAAGCTGCCCAAGACACAAGGCCACAAACCGACCACCATTTTCAATACTGACAAATTTTTCTTTATTTGCAGTAGGAACAAAGCAGTGCAAGGAAAGTGGTTCCAAAAAAAAAGGAAAAGAAAAAAAAAACAAAAAAACAAAAAACAAAAAAAAAATGCAAAGAAAAAAAAAAGGAGAAGAAAAAGAAAAGAAGAGAAGAGACGACAAAGGAAAGTTTCTCAAATCTTTGCCTTTATTTGTCTTGCTATTGTGCATAAAATCTTGCCATTGATCTTTACATTTTTTCTCCTAGGATAAAAGTCCTAGTCTGATGGATTTTCCTCCCAATATAAATCTTAGTATGATGAATCTTTCTCCTAAGATAGGAAATCTAGTCTGATGAATTTTCTCTCAGGATAGAAATCATATTCTGATGAATTTTTCTCCTAAGATAACAAACAAAAAGGGACCTAGTCTGATGAATTTTCTCCTAGGATCAAAATCTTAGTCTGATGAATTTTTCTCCTAGGATAGAAAACCTAGTCTGATGAACTTTCTCCTAGGATAGAAATCTTAGTCTGATGAATCTTTCTCCTAAGATAACAAAAATGGGCCTATTCTGATGAATTTTGTCCTAGAATCAAAATCTTAGCCTGATAAATATTTCTCCTAAGATAGAAGACCTAGTCTGATGAACTTTCTCCTAGGATAGAAATCTTAGTCCGATGAATCTTTCTCCTAAGATACCATAAAGAGACCTAGTCTAATGAACTTTCTTCTAGGATCGAAATCTTAGTCCGATAAATTTTTCTCCTAAGATAGAAGACCTAATCTGATGAACTTTCTCCTAGGATAGAAATCTTAGTCTAATGAATTTTTCTCCTAAAAAAAAACAAAAAAGGGACCTAGTCTGATGAATTTTCTCCTAGGATCAAAATCTTAGTCTGATGAATTTTTCTCCTAGGATAGAAGACCTAGTCTAATGAACTTTCTACTAGGATAGAAATCTTAGTCTGATGAATTTTTCTCCTAAGATAACCAAAAAAAAAGACCTAGTCTGATGAACCTTCTCCTAGGATCAAAATCTTAGTCTGATGAATCTTTCTCCTAAGATAGGAAACCTAGTCTGACTAATTTTCTCCTAGGATAATTTGAAAAAAAAGGGATGTCTCGAAAAAAGGTCATTTGTTCATGCCTTTGAAAAACAAAAGCGTTTGAGAAATTTGTTTAAAAGAATGATTTTCTCAAAAAAAAAATTTGTTTTTTTCTATAAAAAAAGAGAAAAAAAAATCCTTCTTGGTTCATTTTAGCATAAGTACACAATTTAGCAGTCTCGTTTTTCCAACATAGGGCTCCAATCCCTAGTTGAGATTTTTAGACCTAGAGCATCCATTCCCTAGTCATCTTTTGCCAACATTAGGGCTCCAATCCCTGGGTTGAGATTTTAGACATAGGGCCTCCATTCTCTAGTCGCCTTTTTTGCCAACATTAGGACTCCAATTCCTGAGTTGAGATTTTTAGACATAGGGCTTCCATTTCCTAGTCGCCTTTTTTGCCAACATAGGGCCTCCATTCCCTAGTTGAAAATTTTAGATATAGGACCCCATTCCCTAATCTTTCGTCCTAAAGATACACAATCCTTAGTTTATCACTTTTAAAAAAAATAGTTTAGATTTTTGTTACAAAGAACTCACGAAATTTTTCTAGTCAAAACTGGGGCATAAAATTTCGTTCGTTTTTTTGTTTTTGGTGTCTGAGCAGGTTTTACCTCGAGACACAGGGTTCGAGATGACCAAAAGAATGAGTCACAATCCAAAAAAAAAAAAGAAAGGCAAGAAGTGAATCCAAATACAGAAGTTGATGAAAGATATGAGCTGCTCAAGACATGGCTGAGGTCACAAGCTCTGCATGTCCCGTCTTGATTTGAAAAAGCCGAAGAAGATTGAACCAACACCTACAATTAACAAGTATCAAGATTCAGATCAGAGTCCGCATGAAGAACCAACTAAGACTGAAGATCAAGCTTCAGAAGACTCATATATATGAATCTTGTAACTCGTAGCTGATAGGCTAAGTGAGTCTTTTTTATTTTTGATTTTGATGTAATAACGGGACCGCAGACTGGAACCTCAACGGCACCTCAATCGGCTCTCCACCTCGGTACTCTATCACCTCATCCACTTTTGAACTACATTGACCTGATTCCTTTATAGCCAAGAATATGTAGGCAACCTCGGAAGCAAGGTTCGGTGAAATCTTTCAAAAATGCTTCCCACGAAGTATCCAAACGGGCAAAAATTGCTCGTATCGGCTCACTTTATCTTTACTCGAAAACACTTCGTATTTTCGAGAAAAGAGGGGCAGATGTGAGCACGTAATTTTTTTCTTATATGAATTACTCCCATAAAATATTAGAAAATATTTTTTCCAATTTAATAGGATTTTTATAGAATTTTATTAATTATTTGTATTTTTGTGCATATTTAATTTCCATTAAAAATAAAAAAAATACCAAAATACCATGCATTATATTTAGAGTTTGTGCTCACATTTTAGGATTAGATAATTAATTAATTGCTTTATTAAAAATAAAAATTACAAAAATGGCTCATTTTACATTCTTAGCTTTTAATTTTGGATTATTAAGTTTTCTCTTTAAATTTAGGATCAATTCATTTTTATAAATATTATAGTTAGATAATTAGCTTAATTTTACAATTTAAATTGATTTAGGAATTTAATATAGGTTTTTAATTAATTAAAGAAAGAAAAGAAAACAAAAAGAAAAGGAAATTGAAAGGCTTGGTCTTAAATTCGAAATTGGGCAATGCAATGAGTGAGCCCAAATTTTTCAATACCCCTTCTCCACTTAAACTAGCCCATCTCCTTACCCAACCAGATCGGGTCGACCCGACCCAACACCCTAACCCTTATTCTTCTTAATTAACCTAAGACCTAATACAAAAAAGACCTGAGATTGAAGAGATATCAGCTGCAATACTGGACAGGCCCTCCCCCATGAGACTTCATCACCTTCAAAATCAGAAAACCTAAACTCCATCTCTATGGCAACTGCCGTTCACCACCAGTCGACCACCCCTGTAGCCTAGCGACACTGAATACGAGAACGACAGACCTCCCCTCCCATTGAACTTCATCTTCCCCAGCGTTTCTTCTTCACTCGATCTCGACACACAACAGCCCTCAGTTCTTGGTTTTCTTGAGCAACAGAAGTAGCCGCATAGACCTGGTGAGGAGGACCCCCTAACTTCGTCTTCTTCCCGTCGCAACACCATTGAAACACCAAAAACGACCCCTACTCTGCGTTCTTCTTAAGGTTTCGAACCTATAAACCCTAGGCTTCTTTATCCTCTTCATGGAACTTTGGACAAAACCCTAGCAAGGAGATGGGACAAAAATAGACCTAGACAAAAAAAAAAGAGAAACCATTGCGTCTTCTTCAAAACAAAAACCCAGACCTAAGCTAAAAAGATCAACAGCAGTTGGTGCCATCTTGTTACTGCTGGAATCCGGCGAGAATGAACTTATCTCGTTGCTTCTATTTCTTCCCATTCACAATAGTTTGCCAGAACACGCACACACACAGTCACGTATAAAACACAAACGAGACAGAAGTAGAAAAGGGATCTAGGGTTCTTGACATCTTTGAAAAATCAGAAAATTAAAATAAAAAGAAAAAAAAGACTTCTGTTCTTCTTGTTCACTGATTTTCGTTCCAGAAATGGACGTATTTGAGTTCGAGGACAATCCGAATTCGTGAAATTGAGATGCTGTTCAAAGGTTTATCGTCGGATCGAGGTTCCCGTTAAGTGTTTGTCAGAATTTGCTGTAACAAAGTTCTTATTAATATAATTGAGGTTCTTTTGAAGCTGAATCAAGTTTAAATGGTTGTTTGTTGCTGGTTACCTACTGTGACTATAGTTCCATTACTGACTTTCTCATTTTCGATTTGAGATTCGGTTATTTATGTCTCGGTTTGAGTTTGTACAAAATTAAATTTGCTAGTTCGAGTTATGCCGTTAAGGTTTTATTGGAATTCTGAAGCAGGGTGTGCTTGGTATTGTCGGTTCGTGGTAGTTTTGCTTCGAGTTCAAGGGCTACGTTCAGCTCATATCTAATTAACATCGAAAAGGTCCTCGTTCTCATTGAGGTTCAACTCTTCAATCCTCTACTCTTTTTATTCTGGCTAAATGTTAATCGCTTGTTTGGTTATTCAGTTATGTGATTTGTTTGTTTATTATCTCCGTTTCGAGTTTGGTCATGTAGTTATCTTCTCGTGTTTACTTGAATTGGTTATAGCTGAACATGCTTTTGTCACATTATAGGAATTAGGCTGCTATTCATCAATTGAACTATGTCATTTTAGATTAAAAGGGCTCGGGTGTGCATTTCATGTGACCCGATTCTAACCTCAACAACGTTAGATAAAACGTGTCGTGGACCGCGGGTCCATTTTATGTGACGTGGTTCAAGACATGTTTTAGATAACATTAAATCTTCCTAAAAATAATTGAAAGGCGGTTAATAAGTTAAAATACACCATAGGCTAAAACATTTATTAAAATCAGATAATAGGCCAATTATAATAGTTTAAGTGACCGTGCTAGAACCACAAAATTCGGGGGTGCCTAACACCTTCCCTCGGGTTAACAGAATTCCTTATTCAGAATTTCTGGTTCGCAGAATTTAAAAGAAAAGTCGAAATTTCCTCGATTTTGGATTTAAAATAAACCGATGACTTGGGATGCCAAATAAACTATTCCAAGTGGCGACTTAGAATTGAATAAATAATCCCATTTTGAATAATGTCACTAAATTGGAAAAACTCCCTTATATACTATCCTTCGGGGTGGTGTGTAAAAAAGGAGGTGTAACAGTATGTAGTTCCGGATCCATCGGCAGAATGTACCAATGAAGCTATCTCAAGAATGGTCGCAACATCTAGGGCTAGGTGAGTTAACGATTTATGGGAATGGTTGGGCTTGATATGGCTTGAGGGAAATGGAGCAGGATCGCTCCTGCTGGGATAGCCGTTGCTCGCCGTTTCACCTGCAAGTAGAAGTAATATGTAAGGCCCCGAAATTTTTTTATCAAGTAATTTAAGATTTCGTCGTGCCAAGGTAGGCTAGTTATTTTATTTTGTGTGAAAATGAGGATTCATGATATAATGGGTATCAATTAGATATGCTAATAAGCGTATAAGTCACATTTGATGATGTGGTGATTGTTAAAGCTTTTGAATTACCTTTATGATTTCTTTATTCTTGTTTGACAATTCCTTCTAATGACAAGGTGTTAATGATTTCTTTGCTCGTGTTTGATAGTTCTTTCTAATTAGATGGTGTTTAGTTATACATACTAGTGCTATTCAATGGCACTAACGTACCTTTTGCCGGGGGCGCTGTATCGTTTTATGATACAGGTTGTTCCACAACGAGCGGCATAGGCCAGTGATAACAGTATTCTCTTCTCAACAGACTTGGTGAGCCCCACTCTATCCCGGGGTCATGTCATGTATCTTTTGTTCATTTTTTTATCATGTACTTTATATTTGAGGTATAGCCGGAGCCTTGTTACCGGCATTTCCATATTATATTACTCTTCAGTTATGTTTAGAGACTCCGTAGACAGGTTGTGGGTGGTGTTTGGTATTGGGAATGAAATTAGAAATAATGGTATTTGGCAAATATGTTTTCCTCCATATCTATAAATTTTTTCACATTTTGGATACTATTGTTGAAATGGCTAATGAAACCAAAATGGGAGTTCATCTCCTCTGTAATCATAAATTAGTTTGGGTAGAATGGAACCTAATAGGCTTGCTCAGTCGGGTTTACTCGGTTGAGCACCGGTTGCGCTCCTCGGATTTTGGGGTGTGACAAACTTGGTATCAGAGCCTAAGTTTTTAAAGTGTCCTAGGATGTCTCGGAGCCGTGTCTAGTAGAGTCCTTCTTATCAGTGTGTTATCGACCACATGTATAAGTTGGAGGCTATTTGGACATTAAGAATTTCACCCTTCTTTGATACTCCAAATCGTGCGATATAGCTCAAGATAGAGAGCTGATTTTCTCTCTAAGTCTTATTCTTAGGATTGGTACTTTTGATACCATAATCTGTGAATTTGAAGAATGTAATGAGGGATTGATCCCACTATTGAGTCCGGGTGGATTGCCCAAGGACTTGTTAGGAGAATGTGTCGAGCCATGAAGGGATTGGTAGAACTAGTTGCTAAGGGGAGTACCCTTGTTCCTATTAATATCACTGCACCACCATATCATGTAGTATATCAATATGTTACTAATGTATGTTATAGATATGAAGTCGGGGTGCATCAGTTAAGGCACTGCCCCGCCAATCTAGAGTCACCAAGTAAGTGATCCGTTAGTACGTCATTCTGAATGCCACATACGTTTCCTTATTATATACGTACACCTATAGTGGGATCTTGCATAGATATGTTCTTAAAAAGAATCTAAATCACAAAACATTGCATGCACCTACTCTTTGAATGAGACGTATTATTCACAAAGTCTCCCGATCACGATTCTCTTACTTATAGCCTCCTATGGAATTAAGCTCTATGATTATGTTCCTGAATTAAGTTATAACACTACTGATACTTCCCACTTGCTTTTCCTAAATTCTCAACAAGGGACTATTCTCGATGAATTTCTTATAGAAACGTTTTATTTAAATGGATAACATCTACTCACTTGTGCCTATACATGCACCATCATAAAGTTTGTACATGTGGTGTCAAGTTCCATGCAAAGCATCCCAGCATTTCGACCCTTCTTGAGTCACTCTTTTACTTACTGGTGTATATGGCTTATATGGTTTGAATAGTCACTCTACCCTCTTGTGAGTATCATCATGAAAGCTCCTCACTGTCTAGTAACATAAGAGCATACCTTAACACCTATCACATGAGTGCATGTCGATCAAAATGATCACCATGTGCATAAAGTCTCTCTGAAAATTGAGATCCTCACATCTCCGTCATAGGAAGATCATGTATTGCCATCGTGGTATAACTTTCGTGTCCACTTGGGACATCCCGTAGCAAGTAGCTCACTTGATTTCCTAGTGTTGTGTTCGCCCCATGATATGGTCTTGTATTGCAGTTTGGAAGTTAGTATAGCATAAGCATGTCCAGGTCATAACAAATGATTATTTTCTTTTTATACCTCCACAACGTGATAATTGTGTTCCTTAGTTTGTGAATTCATTGTGCTAGTTTCCAACACTTATTCGATAACCATGAGAGAACATGCCCTTCTATGTGTCACTATGACACTTTCTTTCTTAAGTCAAAATCCATGGAGAATTCGTCATGAATATCTGCAAACCTTGAATGATTATTTTGCACGGTCTCATTGAGTTTGGTTTTCTTTACACCCTCGACTTCTAGAATCATTGACTATGTCATCGTCATGTGCGGGGAGTTTTGATACCCTTGGTATTCCACCTTTCTGGGTGGGTAGGAGTGTTATTTGTCTTTCTCCCCGGAGTATCATGTTAATCATTTGAACCCCTCTAACCAATACATGATTTCGTCCCAATATTAAGATATCCTAGCTATGTGGTTTCACCCATGAAAGGTTAAGATTATATGCCTTCAGATTTTTGCATATATCATGAGCATATTGATTGGAAGACAAGTTATTATATCTTTAATTCTCTCATATAGTATCAATTATCAGGAAGGGGTAAGCTGTTGGAAGTGTGATAATTTCATAAGTGCTCAACTTCTTTTCATCCTCATGGCCTTGTGGCATAGATTCCTTGTGTCTGTTAACGTTAAGAGTGTAATTAAACTTCATGTGTTTTGAAACCCATATCGATTCAAGGTGCCAGAATATTCTCATTCTTGATAAAGTTACTTTCCTTACACTCTAGGAGGCGACTAGGTCACGTACTTGAACATTCCTCCTTAATGGTTCATATTGCCAATGTACGAGTTACCCCTACACCTTAATTGTCTAATAGTTGATGTCGTCATAATGATTGACCATATCAGAATTATTAATAGAAAGCCCTGTGTCTCTTAGCATTTAACCTCATGAAATACTCTGCTCAGGGCCTAAATGGATTCCTGTATAATTCCAGCCCGATCTTGAACTCCGTCGCTCCTCATTGTATTAAGTCTATTGGGTATTTAAGGTTCAAACATGTCAAAGAGGAAGTATCCCCGTGTGATCCCACATACTCGATAGGTAATTTTATCGTCAGTTTATGATATCACATCTTAGAAAAATAATAGAAAGTCATCAAAGGTTTGGCATGGGCGTTTTAGAGTTTAGGAAGGTGAAGGGGTTATTCTCAATACTTTCCCCTAAGGATGTTGTGCGAGTTGATAATGAAGGTTGCATAAGTGTAGTTCACAGTAAGCCGTGCTATGAGTATGATATTTACCATCGTTGTTCTACATGTATTATGTGTTTCCATGTGTCTATATTGAAGAAGGCAGTGGGAGATCCATCCGTTATTATGTCAATTGAAGCTATTGAGTTTAATGAAGAGCTATCTTATCAATAAATTCCTGTTACCATTCTTGATAGGCAAGTCTGGAAATTGAGAAATAAGGAAATTGCCGCTGTAAAAGTGTTATGGCGGAACCAGCAGGTTGAGGAAGCCACTTGGGAAACCGAGGAAGAAATGAGAAAGAAGTACCCACATTTTGTTTGAATAGTTATGTAATAGCTTTCATGCATTTTGTTCCTATAAACTCTTATCTTTTGATTCGATCTACGTTAAACCATTCCATGTTGGTTATGTATGTTGCCCATGCGGCCATGGTTGGTGTTGAACAAGTTATATCTATGGAATATATATATATATATATATATATATATGTTGTTGGGACATGTATCTGGGGCCCTCTAGCGGGTGGATAGTCCTAGTTACAAAGGAAACTCTGTCGAAATTTTTGAAAATTTAAGGAGTTAGCCAAATTTGGGGCTGTTGAAATATTTCATAATGTGAAAAAGCAGAAGTTACATAAGGATGGCTAATAAATGAACCATGATCCTCATTCGAGGACGAATGATCCTAAGGGCGAGAGAATGTAAGGCCCCGATGTTGTGCCAAGGTAGGCTAATTATTTTATTTTGTGTGAAAATGAGGATTCATGATATAATGGGTATCAATTTAATATGTTAATAAGCATATGAGTCATATTAGAAGTGAATTGGGGTCTAAGGAGAGGCCTAAGTCTAAGCCAAGTTGGAAAATTTCATAATAGACAAAAGTTGTAAATGAGTGCGTATTGGACGATCATATCTCCAGTTATATAAGGCTTTGTGTGATTCAGAACCTATAAAATTAAAGCTCTTTGAGTCTAGTTTCCAACACAACAAACCGTTCATCATTAGGAGGTGTATACAGAAAGTTATGACAATTTGAATGGGCAGATGTCACTAGCGCGATCGCGCTAGTAGACGCGCATATTACGAAGTATTCTGCCTCCCTAGCACGACCATAGTGCGACCAGTAGCGCGATCGCACTAGTAGAAGGCCTCTAAATACACCTAAGGACCAGAAATAAGAGAATTTGAGTCATTTCTCAAGCTTAGGGCTTCCTCCACACCACCAACTTGACCAAGGCATCCAATTGCACACCTAAGGTGAGTTTTTAAGTGTGTTTTCGTGGTGATTTCACTTCTCAATCACTAGTTAAGCCATGATTTTGATTGGATTTCATAGGATTTCTTAAAAACCTCAAGAACACCCCAAAATTGTCTTTCAATAATTGGTCTACAAGAGGTAATCCTACACCTTAAACTTACATATATGGAATTATTATGGAATTATGAGTATGAATCATGTATTACAACTTATGGTATGGTGATTGGAGGTCATAAATTCCCAATTTAAATACATGAACATGGTAGGGATTAAAGGTGATTATTTGATGGAATTTTGTTGGTTGGGTGTGAATGGTTGATCACACATGTGATGTTAGGAGTATGAATTGGTTAGGAATGATGGTGGAGTAAATTGTTGGTTAATGGTGATAGCTGGATGAACCAACACTATAGTCATGAGGTGTAAATATCTATATCTACAAGGTGTTTGATAGTATGCCTAAATGGAATAAGTTATAGAATTTATTACTAATATTTTCCCTATTGAATGTTGTATCGTAGATTGAAGTTGCTTAAGTGTATTGGATCATTGTAGTATCATTAAGTGGCGAATTTTAGATATGTATGGTTAAAACCCCATCTTTTAGAAATTGAGCTTCATCGATATTTGCGTGAATATGGTAAGATTAAAGTTGAATTGTTGCATCAATTGTTATTTTACATGAATTGGTGTTGTAACCTTATATGCATGAACGATGTGTCTCAACATGATTAACGTGCTATCTTGATAACTTGAAAGGGGCAAAAGATATGAATTATGTATTGAAATGCTAAGACCTTAATTGATATTGGAGCTGCATATATTATGCCAAACTATGTGAAATTCTTTATGTATAAAGATGTTTGAAATAAATTGAATGACTTTGGGAAATAGAGTATGGCCAATGTGCCGAGAACGTGAAATTAAAATTGTACCCGGTAATGCCCATGACATGAGAAAATATGAAATAGATCATGAAATGAGCCTCGACTTTGCTTTCCATAAGTGACTTCAATAATAAAGTGCATTAAAGGTTTTGTACACAATTTATGCCATAAGTGGCCGTTCGAGATAATGCTTTGCCTTATGAGTACATCCAATGTGATGCGGGTTGTTACGTACTTCGATGATGAAATTGTATATTGTCATGATTGGAAAAGAATGATTCAAGAACAATTGGTGTAATTGCTTGCTTATGCCTTTGATGTGTGTTTTTATTGCGGGTTGGTGTATCCCCTCTATTGATTTGGAAGAATCCGTTGTGTTTAAAGTTTCATTATCAATAAACTTGAGGTGTATGATTTCTGAGATATTGTATATGCCGAGGATTCATGGTTCCTCTCATGTGTACTTGACATCTTGAATTAAATGGCTTGTTGTTGAAATTGATATTGATGTGAAATATGTGGAAATGATGTGAAATGTGGGAAAGAAGAGATTGAGTTATGAAATGTGGCCTAGTGCCAGGTATGATGTGATAATTGTGTCTCAAGTGCCTATGAATTGATATATGTGAAATAAAGGTTGAAATGAGATGAATAATTAAAAAGGAACAATGTCTTGGTAAGAGGGCCTAGCCGGTCGGGCCGTGATCGGACACCATGCCGCACACATGGTGGTATTGTGCTGATATGAATTCTGGAAATGAGGTGACCTAGCCGAACGGGTCGAGATCGAACTCCCCTCATGATAGCTGTGGTATTGGAAACAAATGATGAATAGTGTGGAATTCCCCAAATTAAAGATTATGGAAACGTAATGTGAAAATTTTATGATTCATTTAGTGCCCAAACTAAAGCTATGGGAATTATGTGAAAGTCATATGATTCTTTGATTTGATGATGTGGTGATTGTTAAAGCTTTTGAATTACCTTTATGATTTCTTTATTCTTGTTTGACAATTCCTTCTAATGACAAGGTGTTAATGATTTCTTTGCTCGTGTTTGATAGTTCTTTCTAATTAGATGGTGTTTAGTTATACATACTAGTGCTATTCAATGGCACTAACGTCCCTTTTTCCGGGGGCGCTGAATCGTTTTATGATACAGGTTGTTCCACAATGAGCGGCATTGGCCAGTGATAGCAGTATTCTCTTCCCAACAGACTTGGTGAGCCCCACTCTATCCCGGGGTCATGTCATGTATCTTTTGTTCATTTTTTTATCATGTAGTTTGTATTTGAGGTATAACCGAAGCTTTGTTACCGGTATTTCCATATTACATTACTCTTCAGTTATATTTAGAGGCTCCGTAGACAGGTTGTGGGTGGTGTTTGGTATTGGGAATGAAATTAGAAATAATGGTATTTGGCAAATATGTTTTCCTCCATATCTATAAAAATTTTCACATTTTGGGTACTATTGTTGAAATGGCTAATGAAACCAAGATGGGAGTTCATCTCCTCTGTAATCATAAATTAGTTTGGGTAGAATGGAACCTAATAGACTTGCTCAGTCGGGTTTACTCGGTTGAGCGCCGGTTGCGCTCCTCGAATTTTGGGGCGTGACACAATACAAACGTATATTGTGCATAAATTTAAACATGATGCAAATTCCCGTTGGACCATGAATATTGTCTTTGGATGATGAAGATGATGTCCTTAGACCATGATGTCCTGGGCCATGGGTTATATGATAAGGGATTCGCAGGCCATAAAATGATATTCTCAGGCTATGAAGCTGGTTCCTCTGAACCATGACGCCTTTGAATAATGATATGCAAAAGATTGAAAGAGATCTTCAGGCCAAGACATGGTATTCTCGGGCAATGAAGATGGTGCCTACGAACGATGACGCCTTTGGACGAGTTGGCGATATTTCAGCCCATGAAGGATGCAGTATGTGGCAATCTTTCAACCATGCAGATGTGGTGATCTTTCAGCCATGCGATACAATATGAGGTGATCTTTCAGCCATGCAGATACGGTATGAGGCGATCTTTCAGCCATGTAGATACAGTATTCTGTGATCTTTCAGCCATGCAGATGCAGTATGAGGCGATCTCTTAGCCATGCAATGCAGTATGAGGCGATCTTTCAGCCATACAGATGCAGTATGTGGCGATCTTTCAGATATGCAGATGCAGTATGAGGTGATCTTTCAGCCATGCAATGCAGTATGAGGCAATCGTTTAGCCATACAGATGTAGTATGAGGCAATCTTTCAGCCATGCAATACAGATGGAGGTAGATCTTAACCTCAGAAGGCAGAATGGTAGCCTTATGAAAATTGAAAGGCAGAATGGTATCTTTATGCAATGCAAAAGCAGATAGAGATAGCGTTTAGTCTCGAAAGGCATAATGGTAGCCTTATGCAAATTTGAAGGTAGAATGGTAGCCTTATGCAATGCAAATACAGATGGAGACAACATTTAGTCTCGGAAGGCAGAATGGTAGCCTTATGCAATGCAAGTGCAGATGGAGAGAACGTTTATTCTCAGAAGGCAGAATAGTAGCCTTATGCAAATTAGAAGGCAGAATGGTAGCCTTATGCAATGCAAATGCAAATGGAGACAACGTTTAGTCTCGAAAGGCAGAATGGTAGCCTTATGCAAATTGGAAGGCATAATGGCAGGAGACACCATTTCGTCTCGCAAGGCAGAATGGTAGCCTTATGCAAATTGGAAGGCAGAATGGTAGCCTTATGCAATGCAAATGCATATGGAGACAACGTTTAGTCTTGGAAGGCAAAATGGTAGCTTTATGCAAGAAATAAAATAACAAATGACAGTTGAATTTTCTTAGCTGATAGCAGATTGCGACATTGTGATTACTGTGAGCATTGTGACTACGGAGCATTACTTGTATTTGCTGATAGCAAATGTTGGTAAGTGCAACGGTTCGGAGAATCACATTTTTGAACAATGTTTGTTTCATGGGCATACAATATGTTTTATGATTTTGCAATCCTAGTGCTTGCATCCAAAGAAAAATTGTGAGCTTTGTAGGGGGAGGCTAGTTCGCATCCCCGCTGGCTTTGCTTGACTCGTTCAGCTTTGATCTAGTGATACTGTCTGTATCATTGGGGTAGAGTTGCTAAACAAAACAGTTTCAATAATAAACATGCATGATTTTGTAAAAGTATGACATAAATGTATAGTTAAAAATAGCTTTTAGATGAATCGATGACTGTGATGTGGTTCAGGACATTGCAACCTCTCCTGCTACCGAATTTGAGGGTCCTCCTCAAAATTCTACCCCACTTTGATGGGTTGACATTTCTAACTGCTCGTGCGGTGATCGGCTGAGGGTACTCCTCAAAATTCTGCCCCAGTTTCCAAATGCGGGAGGAAATGAAATTTTATTGAATTATGACCGAATCCATAGGGCTGCCTACGTATCTCCTCTTAAACGGGAATCAGGTCAGGCGTAGTTCAATTTACATCATATAAGGAAAGCATAAAGATTACACATAGTAACTCTTGACTACATTTGATCGGATTTGGCCAGACTTCTTCGTCCATTTCTGCAAGTATGAGGGCTCCTCCTGTCAAAACCCGGTGAACCATGTATGGACCCTGCCAGTTGGGAGAGAACTTCCCTTTGGCTTTATCTTGATGCGAAAAATTTTTCTTCAACACCAGCTGCCCCGGTGTGAACTGTCTTGGCTGGACTTTTTTGTTGAAGGCTCTGGACATTCTGTTCTGATAGAATTGACTATGGTAGAATGCATTCATTCTCTTTCCGTCTATAAGGTCTAGTTTCTCATAATGCCTTTTTACCCACTCTACATCGTCGAGCTCAACTTTTTGTATGATCCTTAGGGAAGGAATTTCCACAGCGGGAATGACAACCTCTGTACCGTAAACTAGCATATAGGGGGCTGCCCGATTGATGTGCGGACTGTGGTGCGATATCCTAGAAGAGAGAATGATAACTTTTCGTGCCACTGTCTATGCTTCTCTATTATTTTCCCCAATATCTTCTTGATATTCTTGTTGGCAGCTTTTACAGCTCCATTAATCCGAGGTCTGTAGGCTGTGGAATTCCTGTGTTTGATCTTGAAAGTTTCGTACATAGCTTTCATTAAGTAGATGTTGAGATTAGAGCCATTATTAGTAATTATTGACTCTGGAATTTTGAATCGACAAAGAATGCGGTCGCGGACAAAGTCTGATGACTTTCTTAGTCACTGCTTTGTAAGACGCTGTTTTGACCCATTTAGTGAAATAGTCGATGGCTACTAGGATAAACATGTGTCTGTTGGAAGCAGCAGGCTCGACTGGTCCAATAACGTCTATTCCCTAGGCGGCGAACGGCCATGGTGAGCTTGTTGTGTTAAGCTCACCTAGAGGTACCTTTATTATGTCTGCATGTATCTGATAGCAGTGGCATTTCTGGACATACTAGATGCAGTCCGTTTCCATAGTCATCCAAAAGTAACCATCCCGGAGTATCTTCTTTGCTAAGACAAAACCGTTCATATGTGGACCACAGGTCCCATCATGAATTTCCTCTAGTAGCCTAGATGCTTCCTTTGCCTCGACACATCTTAATAATCCTAAATCGGGAGTCCTCCTATACAATATTCCTCCGTTGTGAAAGAAGTTGTTGGACAATCTCCGAAGTGTGCATTTTTAGTAGGATTAGCAAGCTCCGGGGATTTTCCTTTTGCCAAATATTCCTTGATATCATGAAACCAAGGCTTTCCGCCTGCTTTCTCATCAATATAGGCACAGTAATCTGGCTGATTATGGATTTTCACCGGAATGGGATTAATGAAATTCTTTTCGGGATATTGTATCATAGATGATAGGGTAGCCAATGCATCGGCGAACTCATTCTGGATTCTGGGAACATGTTGGAATTCCATCTTCATGAACATCGTTCTCAATTCCTGTACGTGATGTAGATACGGGAGTATCTTGGAGTTCTTGGTTGCCCATTATCCTCGTACCTGATGTATAAGTAAGTCTGAATCTCCAATCACTAGTAGCTCTTGAACGTTCATGTTAATGGCCATTTTGAGTCCTAAGATGCAGGCTTCATATTAAACCATATTATTGGTGCATGGAACCTGAGTTTGGCAGACACCGGATAATGCTGACCGGTTTCTGATATTAGGACTGCTCCTATGCCAACTCCTTTGAGGTTCGCCGCTCCATCAAAGAACATTCTCCAACTGCCATAGGATTCTGCAATGTCTTCTCCTATGAATGATAACTCTTAATAAGGAAAATACATTTTTAGGGGTTCGTATCCTCCATCTACGGGGTTTTCAGCAAGGTGGTCTGCCAGTGCATGTCCCTTGACTACTTTTTGAGTTATGTAAACAATATGAACTCACTCAACAGGATCTGCCAGCTTGTCGATGGGCATGGGCTTCTAAAAGATGTACTTTAAGGGATCCATTCTCGATATGATATATGTAGTATAGGCACAGAAGTAATGTATCAGGTTTTGAGCTACCCAAGTCAAAGCACAAGAGTTGTATTCCAATATAGAATATCGTGCCTCGTACGGGGTGAACTTCTTACTGAGATAATAAATGTCTTGTTCCTTCCTCACTGTTTCATCATGCTGCCACAGAACACAGCCGAAAGCTCCATCTAGCATTGCAAGGTAGAGTAATAAGGGTCTACCTGGCTCGGGTGGGACTAAGACTGGTGGTGTTGACAGGTACTCCTTGATTTTATCGAAGGCCCTTTCGCAGTCATCGGTCCATTTGGTGGCAGCGTCCTTCTTTAGCATCTTAAAGATTGGCTCACAGATAACTGTAGACTGTGTTATGAATCGGCTGATGTAGTTAAGCCTTCCCAAGAAACTCATCACATCCTTCTTTTTCTTTGGTGGTGGTAGTTCCTGAATGGCTTTGACTTTTGATGGATCCAGTTCTATTCCTCGGCAGCTCACGATAAACCCAAGCAACTTCCCAGCAGGAACCCCAAATGCACACTTTGCGGGGTTTAGTTTCAGGTTGTATCTTCACAATCTTTTAAAGAACTTCCTCAGATCTTCTATGTGGTTAGTGGCCTTCTTGGATTTGATAATAACATCAACCATATATACCTCTATCTCCTTGTGTATCATATCATGGAAGATAGTAGTCATGGCCCTCATGTAGGTGGTTGCTGCATTCTTTAGGCCGGATAACATCATCTTGTAACAATACACTCTCCACGGCATAATGAAGGCCGTTTTCTCAGCATCTTCCTTATCCATCCAAATCTGATGATAACCAGCAAAGCAATCTATGAATGACTGTAGCTCATGCTTGGAATAATTGTCTATCAACATGTGTATATTTGGTATAGGGAAATCATCTTTTGGACTGACCCGGTTGAGATCCCGGTAGTCGACACAGACTCTGACCTTCCCATCCTTCTTTTGTACTGGCACAATGTTGGCTAACCATGTCAGATATTCTACTACCCTGAGAACCTTAGCTTTGATCTACTTGGTGACTTCTTCCTTGATTTTCAAACTCATATCAGGCTTGAACTTTCTGAGCTTTTGCTTTACCGGTGGACACATTGGATCGGTTGGTAGTTTATGAGCCATAATAGAAGTACTCAGACTAGTCATGTCATCATACCACCAGGCGAATATGTCCTCATACTCCTATAGAAATTCTGTGTATTCTTTCTTCTCCAATGGCGATATGTGAATACTGATTCACATTTCTTTGACATTTTCTGTATCTCCCAAGTTGACAATTTTTGTTTCGTCTAAGTTGGACTTAGGTCTGTTCTCAAAGTTCTCAATTTCTTTGACAATCTTATCAGGTATGTCATCTTCCTCTGAATCAATGTCCGTTTGTTGCGTTGTCTTATTGCATGTCACTGTCATTTGTTCATCAAGATAAGTAATAGTAATGTCGTATTGGTAAAGTAATGAGGAAAATGATAGCAGTAAATATTAATTCATAAGAAAAATAAAACATGCTTTTGATAGATTGAATAACTGTTTTGAACATCGAAGATCTTATTGCGTAAATTGAAAAATACGAAAAGAAAATCATTTAGTAAATAAAACAGTGAATAATGCTTGTTTTATCCTTGATACCCCGAGGCTCATCGGGCTCTGGTTGTCCTGATGGTCTAATTCTTAAGATGTGCCCCTCTACTCACAGCCTGTATGGAAGGGCCTTCCTCCCCTTCTCCTCGAGAATAACACAACAGTCCATATCACCATCCTCTAGAAACAAGTTCTTCACTGCTGCACGTGCTTCTTCTTCATCTAATTCATAAAAAATGTCGGCATGTTGGAAGGTCTATTCTAGATGCGGTATTGGCTGCTCTAATGGGTAAAAAGGATCGCGCTATGGTGGCGGCCATCTATTGAATTCTTCCTAGGTGTATTCATATCCCAAATTGAAGGTAGTGCCATGTTTCTTGATTTTTATGGGTTTAGAGATTCCTTGGAGGTTCTTACCGAGCCCTTTGCTGGGTTCGTACCCACTCCAACTCAATATACTCTTGATTTTGCTATCCCACCATTAGTCTTTGTCGACAGCATTGACCCGCTCAATGTGTTGGTAAGTTTCTCCACCCAGTTTCCTTCTTCCCCCGATCGCCGGAATGGTCTGGCGACTGTATATAGGGTTGCTATTGTCCCCGTGAATAATCACTTCCTGGTGATTCCATTCGAAATTTACTGCCTGATGCAGCATTGATGCTACGGCCCCAGCAGCATGAATCCATGGCTATCCCAATGGTAGATTGTAATATACTGGTACATCTATCACTTGTAAATCAACCTCGAACCATGTTAGTCCCATCTGCAGGCATAGACTAATCTCACCAATGGTGGACCTTTGAGAACCATCGAAGGCCTTCACATTGATTGCTGCATCCTTTATCTCATGCAGCCCTTTGTCCAACTTCTTGAGTGTTACCAGCAGACAAATGTTAAGACTAGAACCTCCATCGATCAGGATCTTGGTGATGAAATAATCTTCATATTGCATGGTGATGTGTAGTGCTTTGTTGTGCCCCAGCCCTTCAGGTGGCAGCTCGTTAGGTGGCAGCTCGTCCTCATAAAAGCTGATCTTATGGCTTTCCAGCACTTATCCTACAATATTAGCCACTTCTCCGCTAGCGATGTTACTTGGTACGTATGCTCCATTTAGCACCTTTAACAAAGCATTCTTGTGCGTCTTGGAATTTTACAGCAAAGAGAGAATAGATATTTGTTCTGGCGTCTCGTTTAACTAATCGATGACCGAATATTCCTTGGCCTGTATTTTCCTCCAGAGGTAGTCCGGACCTATCTCAATGAGGGGCGGCCGATTGGAGGCCTGCTTGCTTGATTCTGCTAAATGTTCAGGGGTATAGACTCTACCAGTTCTTGTCATACCCTGTGCTGCGATAGTTTCTTCAAATCCTGACCTTGCCTTTCCTTCTCGCCTCAGCTGTATAATCTCAGGGTACAACACTTGTATAGAATGGTGGCATGGTTGATATCGCCACTGGGATCGGCGCGGCTATCTTCACTTCGAGTGGAACATGTGCCTTGGGTGGCAAGACTGCAACCTAAATGATGCGGGTGCATTTGTCGGAGACACGAATTCAACCTCAATTGGTGCTAGTGTCTTTACGGGTGGCGCTGCTTCAAATTCAAGAGGTATAGACATATTCACCTCAGCGTCCTCAGACGGTTGGATCTGGACTATGATTGGATTGAGAGTAATTATTGGTTTCTTTGGGTTATCACCTTCTGCGATCAACCCGATTGATCCCTCGGGATCCCAGTTATCTTCTACTTCAATCATGTGGATGTCTCCACCCTTATGGTTTGTTAGAGGGTTGTTGTGGACGTTTGGAGCGGATTCCTTTGCCACAATGATCTTGTTATCAATCAAAGACTGTATCTTGTCTTTCAAGGAGCGACATTCGTCGATGGTGTGTCCTTTTATGACGGAGAGGTATGCACAGGACTTGTTTGTGTTAACCCACTGAGAAGGATTCTCAACGGTTGTAGCAGGGACGGGGGTGACATAACTAGCAGCTTTGAGCCTCTCACATAGCTGGTCGATGGGTTCGGTGATGGCTGTATATTATTTTGGAGGTCTGCGATCAAAACTAGGTTGGGTTCTAGGGAAGTTTTGGCATGCAGGAGCTGATTGATAATAGGATGGTCGAGCATTATAGGTTTGGTGGTTATGAGCGGGCTGGGAGTATCTGGGTGAAGTAGGTTGATATGTAGGAGGTGGATATGACTGATAAGTTGGTGGCGGAGCTTGGTATGAGGGTGCTTGGTAATTTGGGGTTGGCTGGTATGTGAGTGGCGGTGTTGGGTAAGCTTGGTATTTGAGGGGAGACTTGGTCCTTTGTGCAACCATCACGACCCCTACGGCCCTTTTCTTGGACACACCACAGACTGTAAAGCCTTGTTCATAGCTTGCAAGGCCTCGAAATGTGTAACCATACCATTTCTAATACGTTCTTCAATTTTTTCACCTAATTTGATAATGTCGCAGAACTTATGGTTCTCAATCATCATCAGCCATTCATAGTACTGCGGGTCTTGAGCCCGGACAAAGAACTTGTTCATTTGCTCCTCTTCTAAGGTGGGTCTGACCTTAGCAACTTCGGACCTCCAGCGAGTAGCATACTCACGAAACATCTCTGTGGGCCTCTTCTTTAGATTATGGATATAGAACACGTCTGGCGCGTTCTCTATGTTAAACTTGAACCTATCCATAAAGTCAGATGCCATGCCTACCCAGCTTCACCACTTCTTGGGATCTTGGCTAATGTACCAAGATAATGCATCTCCTTTCAAACTATTCATGAACAGCTTCATGCGGATCCTTTCATCCTTCCCTACTCCAACGAGCTTGTCGCAATATGTCCTCAGATGGACCCTTGTATCACACATACCATCAAACATTTCGAACTTAGGAGCTTTGTACCTCTCAGGCAGTTCTACATCAGGCTGTATGCAAAGGCCCTCATAGTTCAGCCCCTCGATTCCTTTGCTTCCCTCAACGCCCTGAATTTGACTGGTCAGTTTCTTAAGTTCCCCGGCCAAGTTCCTAATAAGCAGATCCTTTTCATCAGACTCAGGTGTGCATGAGATAGGTTGGGTGGAGTGTGGCATGGTCTCCACATAGATAGGATTGTTATGGTGGCCTGGTGTATGGGTGTGGAAATGGTCGCTTGCAAATTTCTAAGGTTCTGGGATGAGTAGTGGAAATTTGTTTGGGGTATAGTAGGTGTTACATTGGTTCTTTGGTGGAGCAGCAAGATGGTGAGAAATGGGATGATTCTGTGGTTTTGGGATATCTTGAGGAGGTTTAGGGTTTTGAACATTGGGGAAGTTGGTATCTGGGATGCTGAGGGAAAATGACAGGTTTGCCAAATTCCGAACCTGATCGAGCTCTTCCTAGAACTTCAACAGTTTCTGTTCAAGTTGTGACACATGCTCGTTAGGAACCTGAATACCATGGACATCAGTGGCCTCTACCCGTTCGGCCGTGTTCTCCTTCCTGATGTTGTTCAAATCTTCCATTTTATCCTTGCCTTTGCCTTTAATGGGACTAAGAGGAGGAGCGGGTGGAGGGACCCTGGATCTTGTGAAATAAGATGATGATGACAGAGTGCACAAACTAACCTTTAGGGAGGGGAATAGTAAAACAAAATAAAACAAAAGTTAATCAAGTCAGTGAGGATTATAAAAGTATTGCAATATTTACACATAGTGCAGGAATGTAAAGTGTGTCCTAATTTAGGAACCTCTTTGTAACCGAGGTAGGCCTAGCGACAAATACACTTAAAGAACTTTTTAATGCCAAATGAATCATTTTATTGATAAAGATAGGCGAATCCCAAAATGACACTAAATAAGTAAGAAATAAAAGTCACTAATGGCCATTGGCCTTATTACATTCATAAAGTGAAAAGTAGATTCCTATCTATTTGGCCCCAGAAGGACCTTCCCCAGATTCGATATCCTTGGCTCCGTCGAACAACTTCCCCAATTCATGAAGTCCCAGCAACATGTATGCTCTGGCTAGATGTCCACGTTCGGTCCCTTCAGCTTTTTGAACATCTTCAGCCCTTTTGAGAAATTTTCCCTTTAGTTCTACTATGCCTCGCTCTAAGTATCCTAGCCTTTTATTAGCACTGATAGCCATGTCTTTCCATTCCTCAATCAACTTCTGGTTGGGCTCTTATATTTTGCGGTGTTCGCTCTCACATTCATGGATCCTTTTACGCAGCTGGTTGTACTTGACTTGCATCTCAGCCTTTTTATCTATAATTCTGTGACCTCGAACAAACCCCGGCTGGCCCAGACCATCCCGATTGTCTTCTAACCAACCCGAATAGAAAGGGGTACAACTGGCATGATATCTGTCTAGATCGATGTTGTCTTTCCCCATTATGATCTTGCAACCAATCAATATCAGGAAAGGTGCATCTCTGGATCGGGCAATGAACTCCTTTGTCGAAAACCCATGGAATATCCGTTAAACCTGTTCTTCAGTCAAATTATCGAAGAGCCCAACCCATTATTTGGCATTCTCAGGCTGAGCGAACATATCGAGGATGTAATTCATTCGCTTTGGATGGTGGAAAGCGATGTGATCATACCAGGACCTTCGCTGAATTTCTTGTCGGTATTTGCCCTTTTGGAGATGTTCCATGAGCTAAAGCTGAAGTAGTAGATTGCAGCCTTCAAAGTGTTTCGCTCCTTGTTGACACTTCTCTAAGGGTCGGTATATGTCTGCAATGATCATGGGTACAATGATGAATGTCTGCCCATCAATCCCCTCCATTAGGGTCTTGGTTGTCGACGCCCCCCTTTTTCCTCACGGAATCGGGTATGCGGCATTTTGAAAGACAACTCTATTCCCGTTTAGGAGTTGGGTTTTGGATTTTGGAGAGTCACCACCTAATGATTATAGTGCATTACGACACTTTAAGAAAAATTAAAGATGAAAACCAGAGTTGGGTAAGGGCTTGAAATTATCCCGAGGGGAAGGTGTTAGGCACCCCTCAAGATCCACTAGTGTGGTTCCCGGCCATGCTACAATTGTGACTTTAAATGCAAGCAAATAGGTAAACAAGCAAGCATTGCAAATACGGGTAAATTGTTACAAATTAAAAAAATTTAAAGATGCTGAAATTTAGAAGATAACAGTTTTGCAATTTAAGAAGAGATACGCAATGAGGGGAGAGATCAAATAATGATGCAAATAACTTAGGGAAATAAACAGAAACGGAAGTTTGAAAAAGGTTTTGGGCAACTTTTGAAAAATCTGAAAATAAGAAACTAATAAAGAGGCAGGGGGGTCCTAGGTTTATACATTACATGGATCATTCGCACAACATCGGTACTTGATTGTACGCATAGTGTTATCGCGTAATCATCATCTCCATGTCTACCCATCCCACCCTGTTAAGGTATTAAAGCGCGGAATGGTACCGTTTACTTACCGCATGCTACTACCCGTCCCAATCCTATCAGTCCCCGGGGTATTATGACTTCTCATCCTAAAAAAGAAAGAAAAGGGATGGAGGCCTTTATGGAGCTTAAAGGATAAAGTTCTACTCGACATTCAAAACAAGTAGCAAGTAAGAAGGTTGGTGAGGGATCGGTTAGGAAAAAGGGGTAGTTTTGGGTGTTAGGTCAATTTCCAACGGGGGAGACGTTTGGGGAGAACAAACAATCATACAAGACTCAAATTAACCCCAGAAATCAAACAATCATTTAGTTTAGCATGCCTTAAAAAATACTGGTTTGGTCTTAGATCAAATTTAAGCAGCGAACGGACTGGTTCAACACATGTGTTTTAGGTAGAAAGTTTGCATTAGGAACCTCAGATACAGTTGTCAGGTATTAAGGTATTCAACGCGAGTTATTTAGAAAAGTACTGATTTCAGAAGATAGGCTAATGCAGAAGAGTTTTTGAGAGAAAGAACAGACTGAAGACTTAGTTTAGAAATAAGTTTCAAAGAAAATCAGCGGACTGTCCGGTTATAAAACAAAGAAATAATTGTAAAGAATTTCAGAGAAAAAGATAGAACTATCTGAGGAAAAGAGTAAGCTGCAGAACTATTTTAAAAGACGAGTTCAGGAAGACTAGAATTTAGTTGGAAAATGCTTAGGTAGAATATTAGAAAAGAAACCGTTTCTGAAAAGATGCAGATTTGAAGAACTCAACTTTTATGACAAATGTACACTAATTCGAGAGAGTTTTATCAAAAAAGATTAAGGCTTTTGAAATCGTTACTGAATTAAGGTGTTAAGGACCAGTTAACAGATTATTATCAGACGAATTAGATGCGAAATCCTATAGGCATGATATCTACATTTGATTTTTCAGAACATGTTAAAGAATTTATGAAGAGATGACTGTTTTTAACTAATCCTACGGTTTGTCTAATGAATATGCATTCCCTATAGATATGATATCTATACATGAATTTTTAGAAAAGCTTAGAATTCCTATAGGCAGGATCTTTACATGCGTTAGTTACAGAATATGAGCGTTAAATCCTATATGCATGCTTTCTATGTGATTTGCAGTATAGTTAAACATTAAACTATATAGGCAGGATTTCTAGGTGACTTGCAGCATAATTAAACGTTAAACCTTATAGGCATGGTATCTATGTGATTGAATCAGAGATGTTAAACAGACCTATAGGCAGGATTTATAGAAAAAGAGAGTCCTAAAGCATGATATCTACCCTTATTGATGCAAGAAAGTAAAGCCCCTCCCACACCCTTTTAATATAATCCCCGAGTTTTATACAAAATTATTACAACCCAATGAATCAAACTAGAAATTAAGAGATACATCAAAAGCTAGCAGCTAGATCCGAGCAGCCTAATTCAATCCTAATGTCCAATAACATGTATTTAACCAACTCCAGGATCCAGATTTCCAAAGCCTTGTCATTATCTAGGGTATTTCAAAGTTCCAAGGAATCTCAGGGATCCCCGGCATTGCTTACACCCAAGATACCATTAGAATTAGGAACAGTGCAGTGTGGAAAAGCCAGCTCTCAGGCATCCAAGTTCAGAGGGAGCTCAGGGGTCCCAAAGCATGGCTTGAAAGAGAGGGCCAGAACTTATAGCTAGGAATAAGTGCAAAGTGAAAGGGAATTAGGGGGCCATGACAGGTGGTGATCATACCTAGCCATAAAGTAGGCTGGCACACCCCTGACCACTTGTTTAGTTTAAACAAGTTAGGAGCAGACCTTTGAAGGTCAGGCCTAAGTCTGGATAGTGATTAAGTCACTATCAGACTCAAGTCCAAGGCTCAAACACATAAAGGGAAAAGGGGAGTGAGAATTGATTGAGTTAGGGGTTCAAAGAACCTAGTTCAGAGTCATAGACAGCAATGTTAAGGTGCTGCTATGGTTTGAACCACAACTCACACACAAAAGGGGAAAGGGAAAGGGAGTTCACATAAAAGAAGTAGTAACACAGTTGCAACAACAGAATGAAGGAAATCATAACAGAACTAGGATGTAAACACAAAATGGAGGAGCATTATTTAAACCAAAAGGAACATACCAGTTGCAAAGTAAGAATAAGCAGAATAACAGAGCCAGCAGGTAGCAGAAAATTAGCAGGAACAAACTCAGGTTTCAGCAGAACACTTGGGAGTTCGAAGAGAATTCAAAGATATTTCAGAAAATAAAGAGGAGAAGAAAAGAGAAGAAGAGAGTAGGAGGCAGAATGCTTAATGTGTGTAAGAGTGCAACTCGAGAGTCTTAGTCTGTGAAAGTGTATGTGTTAAAAGGTGTAGAAGGGTAGCCTCCTTTTATAGTGCAGAAACAAGTACGAAAAAGGTAAGAAATAACCTTGAAATCAATCTCATACAATCTCCCTTCAGTCAAGGGATTTAATTTTCAAACGGGCAGAATAATTAAGGAAAGGGTTTGGGTTCGAAATCTTTTCCAAAGCAGTATAATGAGGGTAAATACATAGAAACTTATTTGAGAAATGAGTCTAGTAGTACACGGTTTGGGAAAAAAAATAAGGAAAGACAATCAATCAACAGCCAGTAAAATCAGGATTTGAGTCTGAATCTAACCAGGAAAGGTGAAGAGAGGTTTAATTTAAAGAAAATAAATAAAACTCAATCAAACCTTATAAAAAGGGATTCAGAACCAATCACAAGTTGGCAAAAGGCCTTTTGAAAGAAGAGTTTATCATATATAAAGCATACAGACATGTGAAACAAGAGAGAGACTAGCATAGAAAAATTTAGAGTCATAACAAAGAAGGTTTAGTTCATAGACTTAGAATGAGTCTGAGAGAGTCAAGGGTTCTGAATAAAACCCTAGTCCAAACACAAAGTCAAGCCTGCCAAAAAAACCCCAAATACTAGGGTTGCTGACTCGAACTAGATGCATAGACGAGAAGACAACAACTAGAACAGGCTCAGTAGTCTCTTTCCAGAGACTTATGAGGAAACAAACAAATAGCATAGCAGGTTCAAGGCAAATGGAACGCAGAAACTAATTTGAAACACAGGGAACACGTTTAAGCAAAGCTTGTCACTCAAACAAGTTTGAGAAGAGGCGATGTAAGCTTAGGGAAACAGTAGATGAAACATGCTTAGAGTTCAAACAAAGGTCCAGTAAAGACAAACAAGGATTAAAAGCTCAGTTAAAAAAATACAGTAAAGGGACATATAAGATAGACATGCAAAAGCATGCTATAGAAACCAGTAGAAGAAAGAACAAAGCACAAAAATAGAAGAACATACATAACACGGCAAACATAAGAACACAAGAGAAAAAGAACATGTGAGTTGGAAGAAGGGAACATTAGAACATGGCACAGACAGATTCACACAAAGAAAAGAAGAAGAAATAGAAATCATTTTAAGACTTTTCAGAAATCCTAAATTGGAAATAAACTAATTTTGAAAGGAAAATTGGGGAAAAGCTTAAAACGTCGAATATAGCATAGATATAGTATAGATCTAAGAAAACATCCAGATAAAAACCTCGAATAGCTTTAGAGTTTAAGAGAAACCCTAGAAATGAGAAGGCTTGGAAGAAAGTCTGGTCTTGAGTCGGAGATGGCCAAAGATAGGCTCCTGAAGTTTGAACACGCCGGAGCAAGGCCGGAGAGGCCATAGAACCATGGATCTGTAGAGGATCTGAACGGACGCCGTCGAGGTCCGACCTCGAAATCTCGAACACCCATGGTCTAAGGGTGAAGGAAGGTGAGTACAGGCCATCCATGGCCTGGGAAGCCATGGATTCCGTTGAGATTATGGTCGGAGAAAGGTGAGAGGGGCTAGGGTTTCGAGACACTTCGAGAGAGTTTGAGAGGAGAGGGGGTTTCAGAGGCGGCTGCTGAAGAGAAATAAGGACTAGGGTTGGGTTAGGCGGAATTAAAAAGGAAAGGGTTGATCGTGGCCGTTGATCAAAAGGATCAACGGCCGAGATTTAAAGAAATCCGGGCGGGTTAAATAGATGGATCCGGGGGTCGGGTTTGGAAGTAGGGTCGGTCCAATTGGGTTGATTTTAGGCTAAAATTGAAATGGAATTGGGGTTATAATTGAAATGAAATGAGGCCAAAACTTGAATAGCCAGTTTTCCCTTTTATTTTTATAAAATGATAAAAATAATTTTGAAATTAAATTAAAGGTACTGAATCAGTTAATGACATATAAATATTAATTTAAAAATACTGGAACCAATTTTATAATTATAAAATACTATAAAATCTTAAAGAGGCTAGTATTGCAATTATATGCAATTTAGTTTTTAAAAAAAATACCAAACGAATTTGTAAAAATATGCAAAAATCATGTTAGCTATACTTTGATGTAAATATGAGAATAAAATAAATTGCCCACCAAAATGATAGTTTTGGGAATAATTATCGGATTTTATGGTATAAAAATAGGCAAGTTGGTTTAAAAATCATTAAAATGCCAAAACCCTTTGGTGTACTTATATATGCTATTTTGAAAGTATTTTGGGTATAAAAATACATAGGGAAAAATTGGGTATCAACATTGGTTACCATAGCCAGCCTAGTATGGATTCTCCCTTTCTTCATTAGAAACACGATCAGACACAAGAAGCAAAACATGAAGATAAAAACCCTACGATGGATATGTCCCAAGGACGTGATGGCAAACTCGTCATGGTAGGTATAGTATGATTTGCTGTGACCGTACCTTTCATAAAGGTACTCAAAAGGGATGTACGATTCCTTTAGGAATACTAATTCTGCATTCTTCTTCAAACCCATCATTTGGGAATAATTATCGGATTTTATGGTATAAAAATAGGCAATAAGTTGGTTTAAAAATCATTAAAATGCCAAAACCCTTTGGTGTACTTATATATGCTAATTTGAAAGTATTTTGGGTATAAAAATACATAGGGAAAAATTAGGTATCAACAGCTGCCCCTCTTTACCCGAGGAAGATGAAAGAGTTTTCGGGTAAAGATATGATGGCCAATTTTGACTGGAAGTGACGTTTTGAAAAGATTTTGACCGAGCTCTGGTTTATGAGATGCCTACATATCCCTGGTCTTACAGGAATCAGGCCGTATGTAGTTCAGGAACCATTGATGGAACATGCCGATGGAGATTTGAAAGGATGGCCACAACACTTGGGGGAGAGCAAAAGGTGTTTTGAAGTTGATAGGCTGCGGGAGCCAGAGTGGAATCGCTCCTGCTGAGAAGGCCGGTTCCACTCGATGTACCTGCTAGTGAGCAATATAGGCGTGTATTGTGCATAGACTAAAACATGATACAAGTTCTCGTCAGACCATGAATGTTGTCCTCAGGCGGTTAGGATGACGTCCTTGGACCATGATGTCCTGGGCCATGAGGCGCAAAATTAAAGGATTCGCAGGCTATGAAATGATGTTCTCGGGCTATGATAATAATGCCTCCGAACCATAATGACTTTGAATAATGATGTGCAAGATATAAAGTGGGATCCTCGAGCCATGGCATGGTGTTCTCGGGCTATGAAGATGATGCCTCCGAACGATGACGCCTTTGGACAGTTTGGCAATATTTCAGCCCATGAAATGCAAGATTTGGTGGTATTTCAGCCGATGCAAAAGCGTAAATGGCGATATTCCAGCCGACGGAAATTTAAATGAGACAAGCGATGTTTCAGCCGATGCAAGAGTAAAATGGCGATATTTCAGCCAACAGAAAATTTAAATGTGGTTTGGCGATATTTCAGCCGATGCAAAACGTAAGTAAAGGTGGCAATTTTTTCAGCCATACAAGAAATGTAAATGGTGATATTTCAGCCGACTGAAAAATTTAAATAATGTTTGGCGATGTTTCAGCCGATGCAAGAAATATAAATGGCGATATTTCAGCCAACAAAAAAATTTAAATGAAACAGGCGATATTTCAGCCGATTGCAAGACGTAAGTAAAGGTGGCGATATTTCATCCATGCAAGAAATGTAAATGGCGATATTTCACCCGACAGAAAAATTTAAATAACGTTTGGTGATGTTTCAGCCGATTCAAGAAATGTAAATGGCGATATTTCAGCTGACAGAAAAATTCAAATGAGACAGGCGATATTTCAGCCGATTACAAGACGTAAGTAAAGGTGGCGATATTTCAGCCATGCAAGTGGAGGTAGAGCTTAACCTCAGAAGGCAGAAGTTAGCCTTATGCAATGAAGGAAATGCAGATAGAGATAACGCTTAGTCTCGGAAGGCAGAAAAGTAGCCTTATGCAATGCAGGAAAATGTAGATGGAGACAACGCTTAGTCTCAAAAGGCAGAAAGGTAGCCTTATGCAATGCAGGAAATGCGGATGGAGACAACGCTTAGTCTCGGAAGGCAGAAAGGTAGCCTTATGCAATGCAGGAAAATGCAGATGGAGACAACACTTAGTCTCGAAAGGCAGAAAGGTAGCCTTATGCAATGCAGGAAAATGCAGATGGAGACAACGCTTAGTCTCGAAAGGCAGAAAGGTAGCCTTATGCAATCGGGGAAATGCGGATGGAGACAACGCTTAGTCTCGGAAGGAAGAAAGGTAGCCTTATACAGATAATGCAGGATGGAGACAACGCTTAGTCTCGAAAGGCAGAAAGGTAGCCTTATGTAATGCGAGGAAATGCAGATGGAGACAACGCTTAGTCTCGGAAGGCAGAAAGGTAGCCGTATACAATAAGATAAAGCGAATAATAAGAACAAAAAATTCTTAGCTGATAGCTGATTGTGATATTGCAGCTACTGGGCCATTGCGTGTAGATAGCAAATGCACATAGGCGCAACGGTTCGATGCAGTTGCGTAACACGTTTGGTAACTTTGTGACTTGGGTGCCTGCATCCAAAGAAAATTGTGAGTTTTGTAAAGGGGAAAGGTTAGTTCACTCTTCCGTGGCTTCCGACGTCGTGCATCATTGAGGTAGCGTTGCTAAACAGCAGCTGTCATAGTCATGCATATTTTAATAAATATAACGTAAGTGGAAAATAGTTTTGTTTAAATGAACCAACGACTGCCACGTGGTTCAAAACACTACAACCTCTCTCGCTCCGGGATTTTGAGGGCCCTCCTCAAAATTCTGCCCCAGTTCACTTGCTGGCATTTATAACGGCTACGCTGAATGAATGAAAATCAATCTTTGGAATTTTGAGGGTCCTCCTCAAAATCCTGCCCCAGTTTACTATGGTGACATCCTTGGTTATGAGCGTCTGAAGACCAACTTCGGAATTTTGAGGGTCCTCTTCAAAATTCTGCCCTAGTTCCAATAATAGTGGGGAAATGAGATTTTTATTAAATTGTGACCGAACCCATAGGGTTGCCTACGTATCCTCTCTTAAACGGGAATCAGGTCAGGCATAGTTCAAATTACATCATAAAGCAATCATAGGTGATTACACATAATATCGTTTCACTGCATCTGAGTTGATTGGCTTTGGCTAGACTTCTCCGTCCATTTCTGCAAGAATAAGGGCTCCTCCAGTTAGAACCCGGTGAACCATGTACGGACCTTGCCAGTTGGGAGAGAACTTCCCCTTGGCTTCATCTTGATGTGGGAATATCTTCTTCAACACCAACTGCCCTGGTGTAAACTTCCTTGGCTTAACTCTCTTGTTGAAGGCTCTGGACATTCTGTTCTGATACAACTGACCGTGGCAAACTGCATTCATTCTTTTCCCAAGGGCTAACTGCTCATAGCGACCTTTTACCCATTCTGCGTCGTCCAACTCTGTTTCTTGTATGATCCTCAAGGAGGGAATTTCTACCTCGGCTGGATAACATGCTCGGAGTATCTTCTTTGCTAAGACAAAACCATTCATGTGTGGCCCGCAGGTCCCTGCGTGCACTTCCTCCAATAGTCTGGTTGCTTCCTTTGCTTCGACACACCTTAACAAACCCAAATCGAGAGTCCTCTTATACCGGATTCCCCCACTGTGAAAGAAATTATTGGATAATCTCCGAAGTGTGCGTTTCTAAGCGGCGTTGGCAAGTTCTGGATATTCTTCTGTTGTCAAGTACTCCTTGATGTCGTGGAACCATGGTTTTCCATCCGCTTCTTCCTCAACGTGAGCACAATAAGCTGGCTGATCATAAATCTTTACCGGGATGGGATCAATAAAATTCGTGTCTGGATGCTGGATCATGGATGACAAGGTATCCAATGCGTCAGCGAACTCGTTCTGGACCTTGGGGACATGCTGAAATTCTGTCTTTGTGAATCTTTTCCTTAACTCCTGTATGTGATACAAGTAGGGAAGTATCTTAAAGTTTTTGGTTGCCCATTCTTCTCGAACTTGATGTATAAGCAGGTTTGAGTCCCCGATCACTAGTAACTCTTGAATGTTCATGTCAACAGCCATCTTGAGTCCCAGGATGCAAGCTTCGTATTTAGCCATGTTGTTTGTGCAAGGGAACCTGAGCTTGGTGGATACCGGGTAATGCTGGCCGGTTTCTGATACTAGGACTGCCCCTTTGCCAACTCCTTTAAAATTGGCGGCCTCGTTGAAAAACAACTCTCAACCATCGTAGGATTCCTCAATATCTTCTCCTACAAAGGACACTTCTTCATGAGGAAAATATGTTTTCAGGGGTTCGTATTCTCCGCCGATAGGGTTCTTGACAAGGTGATCTGCGATGGCTTGACCCTTGATTGCTTTCTGAGTCACGTAAACAATGTCGAACTCACTCAACAAGATTTGCCACTTGGCGAGCTTGCTAGTGGGCATGGGCTTCTGGAAAATATACTTCAGCGGGTCCATCCTAGATATGAGATAAGTGGTGTAGGCACAGAAATAATGCCTCAATTTCTGAGCTACCCAAGTCAGAGCACAACATGTGCGCTCTAATAAGGAGTACTGGGCCTCGTACGGGGTAAACTTCTTACTGAGGTAGTAGATAGCCTGCTCCTTTCTTCCCGTCTCATCATGTTGTCCCAGAACACAACCGGATGCTCCATCCAAAACTGTAAGATAAAGCAATAAGGGCCTTCCTGGCTTGGGCGGAACCAAGACTGGTGACGTTGACAAGTACTCCTTGATTCTGTTAAAGGCTTTCTGATAATCGTCGGTCCATCTAGTAGAAGCATCCTTCTTTAGAATTTTAAAGATGGGTTCACAAATGACTGTGGACTGGGCTATGAACCGGCTGATGTAGTTGAGTCTCCCCAAGAAACTCATCACGCCCTTATGGTTATTTGGCGGTGGCAATTCTTAGATGGCTTTGACCTTTGATGGGTCTAATTCTATTCCTCGACGACTCACGATGAAACCCAGTAGTTTTCCGGCAGGAACCGCGAATGCACACTTGGCGGGATTCAGTTTCAGGTTATACCTTCTCAGTCTGTTGAAGAACTTTCTCATATCTTCCATATGATCAGTGGCTTTCTTGGATTTAACGATGACATCGTCCACATATACATCGATCTCCTTGTGTATCATGTCGTAAAAGATAGTAGTCATGGCTTTCATGTAGGTGGCGCCAGCATTCTTCAATCCAAATGGCATCATTTTGTAGCAATACATTCCCCACGACGTGATGAAAGACATTTTCTCTGCATCCTCCTCATCCATCCATATCTGATGANGTCCTTCTTTGGTACTGGCACGATTTTGGCTAACCATGTTGGATACTCGACCACTTTGAGAACCTTAGCCTTGACTTGCTTAGTAACCTTTTCTTTGATTTTCAAAATCATGTCGGGTTTGAATTTCCTGAGCTTCTATTTTACTGGCGGACAAGCTGGATCTATTGGCAACTTATGAGCTACAACAGCCGTGCTGAGGCCAGTCATATCATCATACAACCAGGCAAATATGTCCTCATATTCTTTCAAAAATTCCGTATATTCCTCCTTTTCTGATGGCGACAATTGAACACTGATGCGAGTTTCTTTGACATTCTCTGCATCTCCCAAATTAATGACCTCAGTTTCTTCCAGGTTGGACTTAGGTCTGTTCTCAAAATTCTCAACCTCTCTGATGACCTCTTGAGGTATTTCATCTTCTTCTTAATCTATGTCCTTTTGTTGCGTTGTTTCGTTGCAAGTCACGGTCGTTGGTTCATCGTCAAGATAAGTAATAGTAATGGTGTATAAAATAGAGTAAATGATAGAGAAAATAGTAAGCGAGATATATATGATAAACTGAAATGATTTGATTAAATTCAAAATTATTTGAAACATCGGAGCTCTTTTCGAAATTAAAGAAAATGCAGAAAGAAAATCAACTAGTAAAGTAAACTAAAAAATGCGATGCATGCTGCTTTTGTTTAGCCTTGCTACCCCGAAGCCTTCCGGGCCCTGATGGTCCTAATTGACCAATTGCTGAGGCGGTCTCCTCTATTCACAGCTTGTATGGCAGGGCTTTCCTCCCCCTCCTCCTCAAAAAGAACATAACAGTCCATATCATCATCCTCTAGGAACAAATTCTTCATGGCTGCCAACGTTTCATCTTCTTCGGACCCATACATAGTATCTGTTGGCTGGAAGGTTTGATCAAAGCTAGGTATTGGAAACTCCAATGGATAGTAGGGGCCACGCCATGGTGGCGACCAGTTCTGGAATTCTTTCCAAGTATAATCATACCCTAAGCCAAAGGTAGTGCCATGCTTCTTCAGTTTGATGGGCTTAGTGATCCCCTGAAGATTTTTACCGAGCCCCTTTCCAAGCTCATACCTACACCAATTCAGGATGCTTTCAATCTTGTTGTCCCACCACTTGTCTTTGTCTACAGTGTTGACCCTTTCGATATGGTGGTATGTCTCTCCGCCTATTTTCCTTCTGCCTCCAATCTTCGGGATGGTCTGGCGACTATATATAGGGTTACTACCATCACCATGAATGATCACCTCTTGGTGGTTCCATTCTAAGTTTACCGCCTGATGCAGGGTCGATGCTACGGCGCCAGCAGCGTGGATCCAGGGGTGTCCTAACAGTAAGTTGTAGGATGTCGGGATATCTATCACTTGGAAGTCGACGTCAAACCATGTTGGTCCCATTTGTAAGCACAGGCTGATTTCTCCAATAGTAGATCTCTGGGATCCATCGAAGGATTTGACATTGATAGCCCCGTCTCTGATCTCGTGTAGTCCTTTCCCCAAAGTTCTGAGAGTTACAAGCGGACAGATGTTGAGGCTTGATCCCCCATCAATCAGAACCCTGGTGATGAAATAATCTTCGCACTGCACGGTGATGTGCAGTGCCTTGTTGTGGCCCAAGCCTTCTGGCGGGTTATTTTGTGGCTCTCCAACACTTGCCCCACCATGTTCGCCATCTCGCCCCCGGTTATACTGCTGGGCACGTAGGCTTCGCTCAGTATCTTCGTTAAGGCATTCTTGTGAGTGTCTGAACTTTGCAGAAGAGCAGGGATAGATATGCCGGTGTTTTGTTCAACTGTTCAGCGACCGAGTATCCTTAGCCTGTATTTTCCTCCAAAGATCGTCGGGTCCTGTCTCAATTGGACATCCCGAGGCTTGCTTACCGGATTCAGCTAGGTGCTCTGGGGTGTAGACCCTCCCTGTTCTAGTCATTCTTTGTGCGGCAATCGTTTCTCCTATCTTTGTCTTTCCTTTCCTCCTAGCTTCGGTAGTGTAATCCCACGGTATGGCATTTGAGTGGAATGTTGTTATATCAGTCATTGCCACCGGAATAGGCACCCTTGGTGGTAACATAGCAACTTCAAAGGGTGTAGGTGCCTCTGGAACTCCAAATTCAACTTCAATCGGCCCTGACGCCTTTGCAGAAGGAGACACTTCAAATTCAAGAGGTATGGACATATTTACCGAATCGTCCATGGAGGACTGATTTTGCACAACAATTGGGTTAAGGGTAATTGCCGGCTTCTTTGGTTTATCCCCTTCAGCAATCAAACCTATTGACCCTTTGGGGTCTCAATCATCCTCGATCTCGATCATATGAATGTCTCCACTTTTGTGGTCTGGCAAGGGGTTGTTACAAACATTAGGAGCGGGCTCCTTTGCTACAATGACCTTATTATCGATCAGGGTCTGAATCTTATCTTTCAATGAACGGCACTCGTCAAGGGTGTGTCCTTTCATGCCGGAGTGATACGCACAGGTCTTGTTGGGGTTGACCCATTGGGAGGGATTTTCTGGAGTTTGGCTAGAATAGGAGTGACGTAACCAGCAGCTTTGAGTCTCTCATATAGCTGGTCAATTGGTTCTACGATAGCTGTGTATTGTCTGGGAGGTTTACGATCAAAATTTGGTCTGGGTCTTGGAAAATTTGATGGGTGGGTGGTGATTGGTAGTGAGAGGGTTGAGCATTATAAGCTTGGTAAACAGGTGCTGGTTGAAAGTATCTGGGCGAGGTGGTTTGATATGTGAGAGGTGGAGAGGACTAGTAAACGGGAGGTGGAAAGGAGGGTGCAGGTGCTTGGTAATTTGGGATAGGCTGATATGTAAGTGGAGGTGATGGGTAAGTGTGGTATTTTGGTGGTGATTTGGCTCCCTGTGCGATCATTACAGAACTTATATCTTTCTTCTTGGAAGCGCCACCAGTTTGTAAAGCTCTATTGGTGGCTTGCAATGCTTCAAGATTTGTTACCATACCATTCTTGATGCCCTTTTTGATTCTTTCTCCGAGTTTGATGATATCAGAGAACTTTTGATCCTCGATCAGCATCAACCTCTCGTAATATTGAGGATCCTGAGCTCGGATGAAGAACCTACTCATTTTCTCTTCTTCCAAGGCTGGCCTGACCTTTGCAGCTTCTGACCTCCAACGAGTAGCATACTCGCGGAATGTTTCGGCGGGCTTCTTCTTCAAATTCTGTATGTAGAACACATCCAGTGCATTCTCTGTATTGAAACGGAATCTATCCATGAAGTCAGATGCCATGCCTACCCAACTCGTCCATTTCCTAGGGTCCTGACTGATATACCAGGATAGTGCATCTCCCTTCAAGCTCCTCATGAAGAGCTTCATACGGATTTTCTCATCTCTTCCAACCCCAACTAACTTATCGAATTAGGTCCTCAGGTGGACTCTAGGATCTCCCGTTCCATCGAACATTTTGAACTTGGGAGGTTTGTACCCCTCCGAAAGTTCCACATCTGGCTGAATGTATAAGTCTTCATAGTTCAGCCCCTCAATGCCTTTGCTACCTTTGACACCCTGGACCCGGCTAGTTAATTTCTTGAGTTCTGCCGTTAAGTTCCTGATGAGGGAGTCCTTGTCATCAGAATCAGGTGCATTTGAGATGGGTTGGGCGTAGTATGGTATAGTATCCACGTAAATAGGAGTGTTGTGGAGATGGTCATTTGTGGTGTTCAGTGGCTCGGGGATAAGTAATGGAGCATTGTTGCATGTGTTGCAGGTTTGGACGTGAGTAGGTTGTATTTGTGGTTGCGGGGTGTTTTGTGGAGGTGCAGGATTCTGGGTGTTGACACCAGGAGCAGCAAGAGAGAATGATAGGCTTGCCAAGTTCCGAACTTGGTCCAATTTTTCCTGGAATTTCAGCAAGTTTTGTTCAAGATGAGCAGCAGTTCCCTTAGCAATTGGGGTACCCTGAGAAGTTTCCTCCCTTTCAATCTCCTTTCTAGCACTTGCGTTTTCCATTTTTCCTTTGTTCTTGTCCCGGACAGGACTCGGAGGAGGAGGAGGTGGAGGGCCCTTGGATCTTCTGGAATATGCCGATGGTGCCAAAATGCACGAACTAACCTTTGCGGAGGGGAATAAAAATAAAAGAAAAACAAAAAAGGTAACAAGTTAGTATGGGTTCTGAGGAAAAAGTATTGCAGTATTTAAACACATTGTCCTAATTTTGGTGCCTCGTTGTGCCCGAGATAGGCCTAGCGACAAATAATTTTGGAGAGCTTATAATGCTAAATGCCTCATTTTATTGATAAAAATAAGACGAATCCAAACTACTCTAAATAACAGAAAGTAAATGTCACTAGTGGCCATTAGCCTTATTATATCATTAAGGCAAAATGTAGGACTCCTAACTACTTGGTCCCAGAAGGACCTTCCCCAGATTTGGCATCCTTGTTTCCCTCGAACAGCTCCACCAACTCGCGTAGTCCTAACAGCAAGTAGGCTCGGGCCAGGTGTCCGCCTGCATTTCCTTTAGCATTTTGGCAGTCTTCGATCCTCTTGATGAACTTTCTCTCCAGCACTACTAGACCCCGCTCCACATATCCTAGTCAGTTGTTGGCGCTGACAGCCATTTCTTTCCACTGCTCGATCAATTTTTGATGGGCTTCTTGTATTTCCCGATGCTCACTTTCACACTCTCGAATTCTCTTGTGTAGTTGTTTATACTTAACCTGTGCTTCAGCATGCTCGTCAATAATTCTGTGACCCCGAACGGATCTTGGCTGACCCATGCCATTGTTTTCTAACCAACCCAACTAATGAGGTACATAACCGGCATGGTACCTGTCTGGCTCAATGGATTCTTTCTCCAAAAAGATCTTGCAATGCCACAAATGCTGAGCTTGGCACCGGTGAGAGCAATCGTCATCCTGAAAATCAGCCCTGAGGTGACTTGTCTTATCGACCTTCGGTATGATTTGTTTCCCCCAGCTTGTCTCGTGACTCGGAGAGGAACATAAGGATAAGTTCCCCTCAAGCCAATCAGTATGAGAAATGGTGCATCTCGGGATCGAACGATGAACTCATCCATGGGGAACCACTCAAACATCCACTGTACCTGGTCTTCTCTCAGATTTTCAAATAATTCCACCCATCCTCTGGCGTCCGTTGGTTGTGCGAACATTCTGGGCGTATAATTCATATGCCTTGGCTGGTGGAAGGCGATACGATCATCCCAATCTCTGCGTAGAATCTCTTGTCGGTATTCTCCTTTCTAGAGGTGTTCCATGAGCCACAACTGAAGCAATAAATTGCAACCCTCAAAATGACTACCTTGTTGTTGACACTTGTCCAAGGCACGGTATATCTCGGCGATGATCATGGGCACTATGCTGAAAGTCTGCCCACCAATCCCTTCCATCAGAGTTTTGGTTACCATGGCTAGTCTAGTGTGGATCCTAGCTTTCTTCATAGGGATCACGATCATCCCCAAAAAGCAAAACATAAACAAAAATCCTTCTATGGACATGCCCCAATAAGGTGATAGCATATTCGTCTGAATAGGTGTGGTATGACTTGCTATAGCCATACCTCTCATATAGATAGTCAAACGGGATGTAGGAGTCTTTCAAATAGGTTAAGTCTCGGTTTTTCTTCAATCCCATCATCTTAAGAAAACCCCTTCCTTTGCAATTTTCTGGCATGAGCAAATCCGGAGTCTCCCAAGGAATCCCAGCTACACCCCCTATTTCTTCAAGTAAAGGAGTCATTTCTAGGTCACCAAAGCGGAACATAGATTTGTTGCTATCCCAGAACAACGTTGCAGCTTCTATGATTCTGTTGTTGGGCTGAATCTCTAGGAAAGAAGGCAGATTCCCTAGGTACTTACGGACGAGTGTTTAATCACTTGAGTGGAGGTCATTCCACCAATTCAGCAGCCTTGGATGAATGTTGGTTACCATGCCAAATCTGGGGATCTCGTGACTCATTTTCTGCAAAACAGAGTGTTAGGCCCTTACCCCCTCCAGACTCGACTATTTAAATCAATAATTAGCATAGCAAAGCACTTAAGTTCTCCAAATAAATGCACAGAACGTGAAGGCATCCATTTGGGTTTCAAGGAAACGCGGTGGACTTTGGACAAGGCTATCTTAATGAGTCATTATGTGGACAACATAACTGACTCAGCTAGTTTTGACCATAATGCATGTACAGTTTAATGGAGTAAGGTTTCTATTTTGAAGTGCTAGACTGGTACCCTTGAGCGGACAACTCAAGAGGGAAAGGCACGGAACCATCGACTACACCGTTGATCGACTGGTTTTACCGCAAATATGCCTTTGCCAAATTTAGGGGGTGATAGTATTGGAAGTGCGCAATCACTCATTATAAGCGCTGCTATAGTATTTGTTTGGCAGGAGTGGAATATGATGTTGAAGATGCAATTTACAAGGATGAAACAAATTGACATGTATTTTCACGTTCATACAATAAAGTTACAAGGATTGCTCAAAAATTACAACAACATTGATGGAAAGCGGTAAATGAAAGTAAAAATAAAAAAAACAAAAGAAACAAGTCAGTTTCAAATAAAGACATTAAATAAAAGCAATAAAATAAATAAATAAAGTCACGTATAGCACGCAATGGTAAAAGCCTAAAGAAATCCCCAGCAGAGTCGCCATGCTGTCGACGCCCCCTTTTTTCTCGCGGAATCGGGTATGCGACATTTGGAAAGACAACTCTATTCCCATTTGGGAGTTGGGTTTTGGATTTTGGAGAGTCGCCACCTAATGATTATAGTGCATTAAGACACTTTAAGAAGAATTAAAGATGAAAACCAGAGTTGGGTAAGGGCTTGAAATTATCCCGAGGGGAAGGTGTTAGGCACCCCTCAAGATCCACTAGTGTGGTTCCCGGCCATGCTACAATTGTGACTTTAAATGCAAGCAAATAAGTAAACAAGCAAGCATTGCAAATACGGGAAAACTGTTACAAAAACAAAAAATTTAAAGATGCTGAAATTTAGAAGATAATAGTTTTGCAATTTAAGAAGAGATACGCAATGAGGGGAGAGATCAAATAATGATGCAAATAACTTAGGGAAATAAACAGAAATGAAAGTTAGAAAAAGGTTTTGGGAAACTTTTGAAAAATCTGAAAATAACAAACTAATAAAGAGGGAGGGGGGTCCTAGGTTTATACATTACATGGATCATTCAAACAACACCGGTACCTGATTGTACGCATAGTGTTATCATGTAATCATCATCTCCATGTCTACCCGTCCCACCCCGTTAAGGTATTAAAGCGCGGAACGGTATTGTTTACTTACCGCATGCTACTACCCGTCCCAATCCTATCAGTCCCGGGGGTATTAGGACTTCTAATCCTAAAAAGGAAAAAAAAGGGATGGAGGACTTTATGGAGCTTAAAGGATAAAATTCTACTCGACATTCAAAACAAGTAGCAAGTAAGAGGGGAGAACAAACAATCATACAAGGCTCAAATTAACCCCAGAAATCAAACAATCATTTAGTTTAGCATGCCTTAACAAATATTGGTTTGGTCTTAGATCAAATTTAAACAACGAACGGACTGGTTCAACACATGTGTTTTAGGTAGAAAGTCTGCATTAGGCAACTCGGATACAGTTGTCAGGTATTAAGGTATTCATCGCGAGTTATTTAGAAAAGTGCTGATTTAAGAAGATAGGCTAATGCAGAAGAGTTTTTGAAAGAAAGAACAGACTCCAGACTTAGTTTAGAAATAAGTTTCAAATAAAATCAGCGGACTGTCCGGTTATAAAACATAGAAATAATTGTAAAGAATTTCATAGAAAAAGACAGAACTATCTGAGGAAAAGAGTAAGTTGCAAAACTGTTTTAAAAGACGAGTTCAGGAAGACTAGAATTTAGTTGGAAAACGCTTAGGCAGAATATAAGAAAAGAAACCGTTTCAGAAAAGATGCAGATTTGAAGAACTCAACTTTTAGGACAAATGTACACTGATTCGAGAGAGTTTTATCAAAAAATATTAAGCCTTTTGAAATCGTTACTGAATTAAGGCGTTAAGGACCAGTTAATAGATTATTATCAGACGAATTTGATGCGAAATCCTATAGGCATGATATCTACATTTGATTTTTCAGAACCTGTTAAAGAATTTATGAAAAGATGACTGTTTTTAACTAATCCTACATTTTGCCTAATGAATATGCATTCCCTATAGATATTGTATCTATACATGAATTTTCAGAAAAGCTTAGAATTCCTATAGGCAGGATCTCTACATGCGTTAGTTACAAAATATGAGCGTTAAATCCTATATTCATGCTTTCTATGTGATTTGCAGTATAGTTATACATCAAACCCTATAGGCATGATTTCTAGGTGACTTGCAGCATAATTAAACGTTAAACCCTATAGGTATGGTATCTATGTGATTGAATCAGAGATGTTAAACAGACCTATAGGCAGGATTTGTAGAAAAAGAGTCCTAAAGCATGATATCTACCCTTATTGATGCAAGAAAGTAAAACCCCTCCCACACCCTTTTACTATAATCCCCGAGTTTTATACAAAATTATTACAACCCAATGAATCAAACTAGAAATTAAGAGATACATCAAAAGCTAACAGCTAGATCCGAGCAGCCTAATTCAATCCTAATGTCCAATAACATGTATTTAACCAACTCCGGGATCCTGATTTCCAAAGCCTTCTCATTATCCCAGGTATTTCAAAGTTCCAAGGAATCTCAGGGATCTCGGCATTGCTTACACCCAAGATACCATTAGAATTAGGAACATTGCAGTGTGGAAAAGCCATCTCTCAGGCATCCAAGTTCAGAGCGAGCTCAGGGGTCCCAAAGCATGGCTTGCAAGAGAGGGGCAGAACTTATAGCTAGGAATAAGTGCAAAGTGACCATGACAGGTGGTGATCATACCTAGCCATAAAGTAGGCTGGCACACCCCTGACCACTTGTTTAGTTTAAACAAGTTAGGAGCAGACCTTTGAAGGTCAGACCTAAGTCTGGATAGTGATTAAGTCACTATCAGACTCAAGTCCAAGGCTCAACCACATAAAGGGGAAAAGGGAGTGGGAATTGGTTGAGTTAGGGGTTCAAACAGCCCATTTTAGAGTCATAGACAGCAATGTTAAGGTGCTGCTATGGTTTGAACCACAAATCACACACAAAGGGGGAAAGGGAAAGGGAGTTCACATAAAAGTAGTAACACAGTTGCAACAACAGAATGAAGGAAAGCATAACAGAACTCGGATGTAAACACATAATAGAGGAGCATTATTTAAACCAAAAGGAACATACCAGTTGCAAAGTAAGAATAAGCAGAATAACAGAGCAAGCAGACAGCAGGAAATCAGCAGGAACAAACTCAGGTTTCAGCAGAACACTTGGGAGTTCGAAGAGAACTCAAAGATATTTCAAAAAATAAAAAGGAGAAGAAAAGAGAAGAAGAAAGTAGGAGGCAGAATGCTTAATGTGTGTAAGAGTGCAACTTGAGAGTCTTAGTCTGTGAAAGTGTAGGTGTTAAAAGGTGCAGAAGGGTACCCTCCTTTTATTGTGCAGAAACAAGTAAGAAAAAGGTAAGAAATAACCTTGAAATCAATCTCATACAATCTCCCTTCAATCAAGGGATTTAATTTTAAAACGGGCAGAATAATTAAGGAAAGGGTTTGGGTTCGAAATCTTTTCCAAAGCGGTATAATGAGGGTAAATACATAGAAACTTATTTAAGGAATGAGTCTAGTAATACACGGTTTGGGAAAAAAATTAGGAAAGGCAATCGATCAACAGCCAGTAAAATCAGGATTTGAGTCTGAATCCAACCAGGAAAGATGAAGAGAGGTTTAATTTAAAGAAAATCAATAACACACAATCAAACCTTATAAAAACGGATTCGGAACAAATCACAAGTTGGCAAAAGGCCTTTTGAAAGAAGAGTTTATCATATATAAAGCATATAGACATGTGAAAAAAAAAGAGACTAGCATAGAAAAATTCAGAGTCATAACAAAGAAGGTTTAGTTCATAGACTCAGAATGAGTCTGAGAGAGTCAAGGGTTCTAAATAGAACCCTAGTCCAAACAAAAAGTCAAGCCTGCAAAAAAAAAACCCCAAATACTAGGGTTGCTGATTCGAACCAATACATAGACGAGAAGACAACAACTAGAACAGGCTCAGTAGTCTCTTTCCAGAGACTTATGAGCAAACAAACAAATAGAATAGCAGGTTCAAGGCAAATGGAATGTAGAAACTAATTTGAAACATAGGGAACACGTTTAAGCAAAGCTTGTCACTCAAACAAGTTCAGGAGAGAAGAGGTGACGTAAGCTTAGGGAAACAGTAGATGAAACATGCTTAGAGTTCAAACAAAAGTCCAGTAAAGGCAAACAAGGATTAAAAGCTCAGTTAAAAAAATATAGTAAAGGGACATATAAGATAGACATGCAAAAGCATGCTATAGAAACCAGTAGAAGAAAGAACAGAGCACAAAAATAGAAGAACATACATAACATGGCAAACATAAGAACACAAGAGAAAAAGAACATGCGAGTTGGAAGAGGGAACATAAGAACGTGGCACAGACAGATTCACACAAATAAAAGAAGAAGAAGAAGAAATAGAAATCATTTTAAGACTTTTCAGAAACCCTAAATTGGAAATAAACTAATTTTGAAAGGAAAATTGGACAAAAAGCTTAAAACATCGAATATAGCACAAATATAGTATAGATCTAAGAAAACATCCAGAGAAAAACCTCGAATAGCTTTAGAGTTTCAGAGAAACCCTAGAAATGAGAAGGCTTGGAAGAAAGTCTGGTCTTGAGTCGGAGATGGCCAAAGATAGGCTCCTGAAGCTTGAACACGCCGGAGCAAGGCCGGAGAGGCCATAGAACCACGAATCTATAGAGGATCTGAACGGACGTCGTCGAGGTCAGACCTCGAAATCTCGAACACCCATGGTTTAAGGGTGAAGGAAGGTGAGTACAGGCCATCCATGGCTTGGGAAGCCATGAATTCCGGTGAGATTATGGTCGAAAAAAGGTGAGAGGGGCTAGGATTTCGAGACCCTTCGAGAGAGTTTGAGAGGAGATGGTGTTTTAGAGGCGGCTGCTGAAGAGAAATTAGGATTAGGGTTGGGTTAGGCGGAATTAAAAAAGAAAGGGTTGATCGTGACTGTTGATCAAAAGGATCAACGGTCGAGATTTAAAGAAATTCGGGCGGGTTAAATAGTTGGATCGGGGGGTCGGGTTTGGAATTGGGGCAGGTCCAATTGGGTTGATTTTAGGCTAAAATTGAAATGGAATTGGGGTTATAATTGAAATGAAATGAGGCCAAAACTTAAATAGCCAATTTTCCCTTTTATTTTTATAAAATGATAGAAATGATTTTGAAATTAAATTAAAGGTACTGAATCAGTTAATGACATATAAATATTAATTTAAAAATACTGGAACCAATTTTATAATTATAAAATACTATAAAATCTTAAAGAGGCTAGTATTGCAATTATATGCAATTTAGTTTTTTAAAAAATACCAAACGAATTTGTAAAAATATGCAAAAATCATGTTAGCTATACTTTAATGTAAATATGAGAATAAAAATAAATTCCCCACCAAAATGATAGTTTTGGGAATAATTATCGATTTTATGGTATAAAAATAGGCAATAAGTTGGTTTAAAAATTATTAAAATGCCAAAACCCTTTGGTGTACTTATATATGCTATTTTGAAAGTATTTTGGGTATAAATATATATAGGGAAAAATTGGATATCAACATTGGTTACCATAGCCAGCCTAGTATGGATTCTTCCTTTCTTCATTAGAAACACGATCAGACACAAGAAGCAAAACATGAAGACAAAAACCCTACGGTGGATATGTCCCAAGGACATGATGGAAAACTCATCATGGTAAGTATGATATGATTTGCTATGACCGTACCTTTCATAAAGGTACTCAAAAGGGATGTACGATTCCTTTAGCATACCAATTCTGCATTCTTCTTCAAACCCATCATTTTTAGGAAACATTTGCCTGTGCGGCTCTCAGGCATTAGCAAACTCGGGGTTTCCCACACTAGAGCAGCCAATCCTCCTATCTCCTCTAGAAAAGGTGTCATTTTAATGTCCCCAAAGCGGAACACGGCCATTTCACAATCCCAAAATATGGTAGCAACTTCCATTATCATGTTGTTAGGCTGGATCTTCAGGAGGGATGGTAGACTACCCAGATATTTTCTGACGAGGGTTTTGTCACTAGAATGTAAATCTTCCTACCAACTTAGCAGCTTTGAGTGGATATTGGTGACCATACCGAATCTGGGGACATCGTGCCTCATATTTCTGCAAGGCAAACAAGGTTAGGCCCTTACCCCCACCAGACTCGACTATTTATCATCAAGAATTAGCCTGAAGCATTTTGTTCTCCAAATAAATGCACAGAATGTGATGATGTCCGTTTGGGTTTAGGGAAACCCGGTGGACTTTTTGACAAGGCTATCTTAAAGGGTCATTATGTGGACAACAAAACTGACCCAGCTAGATTTGACCCTGATGCATGCATAATTTAAATAGAGTAAGGTTTCTATGGGGTTTTAGACTGGTACCCTTAAGCAGACAACTCAAGGGGAAGGCACGGTACTGTCGACTGAACCGCTGATCAGTTTTACCACAAATAAGCCTTTTTGAATTTATGGGGTAATGATATAGGAAGGGCGCAAACACTCATCAAGCATTGCTATAGTATTTGTTTGGCACGAGTGGAGTATGATGTTAAGCAAGATTATTCAGCAATTAAAAGCATGTTGACATGTATTTGCACGTTAAGAAAGCGATAAATACATCAGTTTTGTAATTCAAAGCAGTTATAAAAGAAGGAAACAAAAAAGATATGTCAGTTTTGATTTCGAAAAAGAAATTAAATGCTTAAAGGAATTAAACAAATAATTGCACATAAGGGAAGGGGTACAAATGCACAAAATGGTATGAAATGGTAAAAGACTAGATATCCCCAGTAGAGTCGCCATGATGTCGCGCCCCCTTTTTTCCTTGCAGAATCGGGTTTATGAGATTTTTGTATGGGACAACTCTTTCCTTTCGGGAAAAGGGGTCTGCATCTATGGAGAGTCGCCACCTAACAATTTAAGGTGCGTTAGGGCACCTATAGGGTTCATTAGTAACTACGTTTGGTAACCAGAGATAGGATAAGGGCTTGAAATTATCCTAAGGAGAAGGTGTTAGGCACCCCTCAGGATCCACTAGTGTGGTTTCCGATCAAACAATTTTTGTGAATTTGTACAATTAGCGAAAACAAGTAAGGCTCAAATAGTAGGGGATTTAAGTCTAAATACACGAGTGTAAGAAAACAACTAATGAAAAAGACTAGATTTTTGAAAAGACTTGCAATCTAAGCATAGTTGTGAATGTAAAGAAGGGTGTCCTAGGTTTGTTTATAATATGGATCACATCAATGCAATACCCGGTAGGAAACTTCTCAAAGAGAGGCTATACGTGGTATTAATGAACCGGTCATCATATACATATCTACCCTTTCCCGCCCCATAAAGGTAATTAAAGTAAAGGTTGGTGCCGACCCCTATTGCATGTTGTTACCCGTCCCTTCCTATTAGTCCCGAAGGAATTTAGGACTCCTATCCTATAAAGGGGGTTTCTAGGCAGACCCTCAGGTTTAAAGGAAAAATTCTAGGTGACAAACAAGAACACATAGGATTGCATTTAGGGGGAAAACACAGAAATCAGATAGAAGGCTCAAATATACCTCCACAATTGACGCACATAAACAGTACACCTCATACATATATAAGGTCCACATTCAGATCCTAAGAAGGTATTTAAGTGATAACAGCAGAACCAGATTTATTACATGACTCAGAAAAGAAGTCTGAATCAGGCTTGCCTACTGATTTTAACACGTTGACAGTTAACACTAATCACAAAGATGATTCTCATTTTTATTTTAAACGGTTACCTAAGGCTTGCCTAGGCGTAAAATAACATATAGCAGTTATTCAGATGTTAATAATTCCAGATTGTTATACCTAATAGCATGCAATTGTAAACGTTGCAAACTTTCAGAGACTAATTACTAGTTTGTTTACAGCAGGAAGACTGTTTATACTCTGTATTTAGACTATCTGTGATTAGGTAAATTTGATCCTATAACATGATGTCTAATGCTAACATGCTGTAACAACTCAAACATAGTTTCAAAATAGGTAGGAGTGACAGTTTTTTATGTTGATTACCTAAAGCAGGATTTCTGAGGCAAGATTTTTAAATGATGAGTGCATAAATACTAAGGTAGGATTCTAAATGATTTCTAAATGAAATTTCAGAACATGTTTACATGGGCAGAATCACATAATAGCAGCTTATTTTATTTTTATTATGAGATGCTGAAAATAGTACATACAAATCCTAAATAGCATGATTTCTAACATGGTGAGGCAAACATAGTAAAAACCCTATAGGCGTGATTTCTAACATGGTGAGGCAAACATAGTAAAACACTATAGGCATGATTTCTACCCTGGATTATACTGCATTATGCATATTACCCACCCATTTCACTATCCAACCCCAAAGTTTGTGTACAAATAATTATTATAGACCAATACTGAAATGAATTACATAAGAGTAGTAAAATTACACTATAGAGAGCCTGAAACAGGCCCAAACTTTCAACACCTGATTAGGACTTCCTCCCTGAGTTATGTAATAAATCACCTCAAGTGCCAAGATGGTTTCATAGCCTTTCTCATATCTGGGTGTGTCAGAGTTCCTTAAGGATCTCAAGGGAACCCGGGCAGTGCTTACACCCAGATTTCATAGCCAATACAAAGTAAGTGCAGTGTGGAAAGGCCAGCTTTTATAGGTCCAAGTTCAGAGGGAACTCAAGTGTCCCAAGGCAAGGCTCACACAAAAAGGGCAGAACCTAGTGGTCTAAGAGTATAGGTGAGAGTGCTTGAAAAGAACTTAGTAAAACAATGTTGAAGTAGAACTTTCAAGAGTGAAAAAGGTTTTCAGGAATAGACACAGTTTTTTTAAAAAAAATGCTAAGAGTGAAAGCAGTTTTGGAAGCAATTATGAGGAAACACACAATCACAAAAGACAACTTAGAGTGCTCAGATTCAGAACCATTTATAACTTGATTCTAAGCGAAGACAAACAACTTTACAAACAAGGATCAGGGGGGTTGGGGACATATAGAGCTCAAATCAGAAAAACACAAAAATGGATGAGAAGAGAAGCATATAGACCAGCCAGTACAAAGAACAAGTAGGAACTGATTGGCTTCCAGAACACAAACTACCACTTCAAATGTTAACAAGGAATCATGCTCGAAATTAGAATAGTAATAAGCAATAGAGGCAGGTTATATGAGTAGTAATACTAAGGACAGGGGTCTATTACACATGATTAGTCATGCCACTTAGTGTCAACCAAGCACATTTAGGAGTCTATGATACTGACATGACATACCATTTGAGGAGAATAAACAAGAACTCAAATAGACATGCTGGCCAAATATCAAACAAGACAAATGTTAACCAGACATGCTGATTACGAACTTGAACAAGAGAGGGCAAAACTCAAACATGCTGAATAAAGCAGTGAACAAGGAGAGCAATTAAATACATAAGCCATTAAACTAGTGCAGAAGCAGACATGGATTAACAGACATGAGCACATAGAGCTGAGTTTTAGAATTGAACTAGGAACATACCAGTTAAGGAAGCAACGTGCAAAAAATTAAATCAAGTAGTGTTCCATAGTCTAGCCTTGGCTTTCAGCTGGTGTCACGACCCTAACCCCGAACCCGGTCGTGATGGTGCCTCTCGTGAAGACAAGGCCAGCCAATTGAACCAAATCTCATTTTAAGCATTTAAATAACATAATAATAGTCTAATGTGGAAAACCAGCCCGACACAACCCTAATCGGGGTGTCACAAGTCATGAGCAACTATGAGTTCTGATACAAGTCTACTAAATGAAATATCTTGTACAACTGTTTGAAGAACATAGAAACAATAAGATAAAGGAGACACGGAGGCTGCGGACGCCAACAACTACCTCGTAGTCTTCGAAACACCGCCTGGACTGGAGAATCAGCACTCCGAAGCGGGACCAACAACTCTTGAATCTGCACATACGGTGTAGGGAGTAATGTGAGTACTCCGACCCAGTGAGTAACAAATATAAATAATGACTGAAGATAAAGAATCACATAAAGCATAAGGTATTCTATAATGAAGCAGTGAAACATCATTTGAAAGTAATAACTCAATAAAAAATCAAGTTAAATCTCTTTTCAACAGGTAAAACAGGTAAATAATGTAAGGTAAATAGATAGAAGCTTACCCCTCAGGCACAGTATCAACAAATCCGCCCCTCGGGCAAGATCTCAGAATAGTACCAGCCCCTCTAACTCAATCTCAGAACAATATCGGCCCCTCGGGCTCAATATCACATCAAAATGGGTACCCACGCTCACTAGGGGTGTATAGACTCCGGGAGGGGCCCCTTACGGCCCAAGCGCAATCACAAGCCACCTCGTGGTATCAAATCTAGGCCCTCGGCCTCATATCAATCAAGCCACCTCGTGGCATATATGTAACATAGGCCCTCGGCCTCAAATCAGTATCAGTGTTCCTCACAATATAGTCCCTCGGCCTTACTCAATCCGAAAATTCATCACAAGCCCCTTGAGCATTAGTAAAACAGTATTTCTCAGCCCAAAACATCATTTAAAATATCATTTAAGGCTCAAAACTGAGTAAAATCACTGAGTAGTATAACACTTGAAAATAACGTGACTGAGTTCAACTAATAAGTCCAAAACAGTGAGAAAATAGTAATAAAAATTCCCGAAGGGTTCAGATAGTTAGCATGAAGCCTAAATATGGCATTCAGCCCAAGTCATGATGATAACAAGTAAGTCTCAGTCAAATACGCGGTAAAATCAGCAATCAAAACGGACCAAGTCACAATTCCCAATAGTAAAAGACCCCACGCTCGTCATCAAGCGCGTGTCTCACCTCAATATAGCACTACGATGTGCAAAATCAGGGGGTTTCAAACCCTCAGAGCATCATTTACAATCATTACTTACCTCGAACCGGCTAAATCTCTAGCTCGCAATGCCTTTGCCCCTCAATCAGCCTTCACGTGCGTCGAATCTACCCAAAATTAGAACAAATACGTCGCAATTTGCGAAGGGAACAAAGCCCAAGCGAAAACAATCAAAAAATACCAAAAATCCCAAAATTAGCAAAACACGGGCCCACTTCTCGAAACTCAAAAATTTTTACATCAATGGGTTCCTTATCTCCCCACTAGTTCATACATATCAAAAGTTTTCAAATCTGACCCCAATTGGTCCTCCAAATCCCCAAATCAAAATCCCAAAATTTCAAGCCCTAGTTCTTCTATTTTATCTTAGGTTTTCATGATTTTCTAGGTAGATTTCACAATAGAATCGAGTTTTAAGTTCAAAAATCTTACCTCCAATCGATTCCCCTTGAATCCCTCTTTAATTTCCACCAAGAAGCTCTCAAAATGATCAACTATGGGTGAAAATAGACCCAAAATCGCGGATGAAATGAATTATAACATTCTGCTCAAGTTTGGCTCCTCCTTCATCGCGATCGCGGCACTTCCCTCGCGATCGCGAAGAACAAATCTTCAACTGCTCAAAATAACTCTATACGATCGCGTAACACCCATTGTGGTCGCGATGATTCCTAAATCCTTTCCTTTTGCGAACGCGTACCTCCTCCCGCGAATGCGAAGAACAACACGACCTCAGACCAGTTGACCAAAAAGACCCTACGCGATTGCGACTACACGCACGCGAACGCCATATACAACCCTCTCACTTTATGTGATCGCGGGACCCACTTCACGAATGCAAAGAACACTCAGACAGCCTCCTCAAATCCTACTACGCGATTGCGAGGCTCCCTACGCGATCACGAAGGGCAAAAATCTTGCACAGCTGAACCTGCAATTTTTTTGCAATTTTCCAACTTCAAATGATCCAAAAGACTACCTGAAACTTACCCGAGGCCCCCGGGACCTCAACCAAAGGCACCAACACATCCTAAAACCTTATTCAGACTTGTTTCAATCATCAAAACACCTCATACAATATCAAATTACTCAAAACACGTCGGATTCAAGCCTATGTTTCTAAAATCTTCCGAAATACGCTTTCGATCAAAATACCAACCAAACCACGTCCGAATGACCTGAAATTTTACACACACATCCCAAATGACACAACGAACTATTGCAACTCTCAAAATTCCATTCTGACCCCCGGATCAAAATCTCACCTACCAATCGGAAATCGCCAAAATATCAACTTCGCCAATTCAAGCCTAATTCTACTCCGGACCTTCAAAACCCATTCCGATCACACTCCTAAGTCACAAATCACCTCCCGAAGCTAACAGAACCATCAGAACTCACATCCGAGCCCTCTAACACAAAAAGTCAATATCTAGTTGACTTTTCTAACTTAAGCCTTCATAAAAGAGACTAAGTGTCTCAAACCTTATCAAAAATTATTCAGGCCTCGATCCGACCAACCCGATACCATACAACACGGATAACGAAGCATAAATAAGTAAAAATGGGGGAAATAGAGCGGTAACTCATGAGACAACTGGCCGGGTCATCACATCCTCCCCAACTTAGTAAAACATTCATCCTCAAACGAGTCAAGAAAGATACTTGAAGCCTCAAACAGGTGAGGATATCTGCTTCACATCTCTCGCTTGGTCTCCCAGGTAGCCTCCTCCACGGGCCGAACTCTCCACTGCACCTTCACTGACGCTATATCTTTTGACCTCAACTTTCGAACCTGATGATCCAAAATAGCTATTGGCTCCACACTATAAGTCAAATCATCCTCTAACTGAACCTTGCTAAAATCTAGAACATGAGACGGATCCCCAATATACTTCCGGAGCATAGAAATATAAAATACTGAATGCACACTCGACAAGCTGGGTGGCAAGGCAAGATCATAAGGCACCTCCCCAATCCTCTGAAGTACCTCAAATGGTCCAATGAACCGCAGACTTAACTTCCTTTTCTTTCCAAATCTCATAACACCCTTCATGGATGAAACCTTCAACAGAACCTTTTTGCTAACCATGTAAGACACATCTCGAACCTTCCTATCAGCATAACTCTTTTGCCTCGACTGTGCTGTACGAAGCCTATCTTGAATCACCTTTACCTTCTCCAATGCATCCTATACCAAATTAGTCCCTAATAGACTAGCCTCACCGGGCTCGAACTAACCAACCGGAGATCTACATCGTCTCCCATACAAAGCCTCATATGGAGCCATTTGAATACTCGAATGGTAGCTGTTGTTATAAGAAAACTCTGTGAGCGATAGAGACTGATCCCATGACCCTCCGAAATCAATAACACAAGCACGTAGCATATCCTCCAATATCTGAATGGTACACTCGAACTGCCCGTCCATCTGAGGATGAAAAGCTGTGCTCAACTGCACCAAAGTACCCAACTCTCACTGAACATATTTCCAAAACTATGAAGTAAACTGAGTGCCCCAATCTGAAATGATGGAAACTGGGACACCATGCAACCGAACAACCTCTCGAATATATATCTCTGCCAACCGCTTTAAAGAATAAATAGTACAAATAGGAATGAAGTGCGCGGACTTGGTCAGCTTATCCATAATCACCCAAATAGCATCGAACTTCTACAAAGTCCGAGGAAGTCCAACAACAAAATCTATAGTGATCCTCTCCCACTTCCACTCAGGAATAACCATATGTTGAAGCAAGCCATCAGGTCTCTGATGCTCATATTTCACCTGCTGACAATTGAGAAACTGAGCTACAAATCCCACAATATATTTCTTCATTCTCTACCACTAGTAATGTTGTTTAAGATCCTGATACATCTTCGCGGCTCCTGGATGAATAGAATACCGCGAGCTATGGGCCTCCTCCAGAATCAACTCCCGAAGCCCATCCACATTGGGCACACAAATCCGGCCCTACATCCTCAACACTCCATCATCACCAATGGTCACATTTATAGCATCATCATGCTAAACTCTGTCCCGAAGGACAAGCAAATACGGATCATCATACTGGCACCCTTTGATGCGATCATATAAAGAAGGCCGAGAAACCACACAAGCCAATACCCGACTGGGCTCAGAAATATCCAATCTCACAAACCGATTGGCCAAAGCCTGAACATCAACTGCAAGAGGTCTCTCCCCAACTGGAATATATGCCAAACTCCCCATATTTACTTCCTTTTGGCTCAAAGCATCGGCAACCATATTCGCCTTTCCTGGATGGTACAATATAGTGATATCATAATCCTTAAGCAACTCCAACCATCTCCGCAATCTCAAATTAAGATCCTTCTACTTGAACAAATGCTGAAGACTGCGATGATCAGTGAATACCTCACAAGACACGCCATACAAGTAATGCCTCCAAATCTTTAATGCGTGAATTATGGCAGCTAACTCCAAATAGTTCTTCTCGTGGGGCTTCAACTGACGAGAAGCATATGCAATAACTCTAACCTCATGCATCAACACACAACCAATCCCTACTCTCGAGCATCACAATACACTGTATATGAACTTGAAGCTGATGGCAAAACCAACATTGTTGCTGTGGTCAAAGCTGTCTTGAGGTTCTAAAAGCTATCCTCACACTCGTCCGACCAAACAAATGAAGCACCCTTCTGAGTCAACTTGGTCAAGGGCGATGTGATAGATGAGAATCCCTTAACAAACCAGCGATAATAGCCTGCCAAACCAAGAAAACTACGGATCTCAGTAGTTGAGGACGATCTGGGCCAACTCTGCACTGCCTTTATCTTCTTTGGATCAACCTGAAGACCCTCACTGGACACCACATGCCCCAAGAATGCCATTGAACTAAGCCAAAACTAACACTTAGAGAACCTTACATAAAGCTTCTCCTCCCTCAATCTCTGCAGCACAACCCTCAAATACTCCCCGTGCTCCTCCTAACTATGCGAATATACTATAATATCATCAATGAAGACTATAAAAAATAAGTGAAGATAAGGTTAGAACACATTGTTCATCAAATGCATGAATGCTGCTAGGTCATTGGTCAACCCAAAATACATAACCACGAACTCATAGTGACCATATCTGGTCCTGAAGGTTGTCTTAAGAATATCTGAATCTCTGGTCTTCAACTGGTGATAACTCGAACGGAGATCAATCTTTGAGAATACCCTCGCTCCCTGAAGCTGGTGGAATAGATCATCAATGCGAGGCAAAGGATACTTGTTCTTAACTGTTACTTTGTTCAATTGCCTATAATCAATGCACATTCTCATTGTGCCATCCTTTTTCTTCACAAACAGAACCAGCGCACCCTAAGGTGACACACTAAGTCGGATGAACCCCTTATCTAGGAGTTCCTGAAGCTGCTCCTTTAACTCCTTCAACTCCGCTGGTGCCATACGATATGGTAGAATAGAAATGGCCTGAGTGCCCGGCACCAGGTCAATAGCAAAATCAATATCCCTGTCTGACGGCATGCCCGACGAGTCTACAGGAAATACATCAGGGAAGTCCCTCACAATTGGAACAGAATCAATACTGGGATCCTCAGCTCCAAAATCCGTCACAAAGGCGAGATACGAGAAACAACCCCTCCCAACCATACGTTGGGCTTTTAAGAAAGAGATCACTCTACTAGGAACATAATCAGTCACACCTTGCCACTTGATCTGTGGCACACCTGGTATAGCCAATGTGATTATCTTAGCATGACAGTCTAGAATAGCACGACATGGGGATAACTAATCCATGCCTCGAATGACATCGAAATCCACCACACTCAATAATAAAAGATCAACTCGGGTCTCCAGACCCCGAATAGTCACCACACATGACCAGTACACACGGTCTACAACAGCAGTATCGCTTATCGGGGTAGATACATAAATAGGTAAACTATGAATCTCACGGGGCATACCTAAATAATGAGCAAAGTATGATGACACATAAGAAAAGGTGGATCCAGGATCAAACAATACAGAGGCATCTCTGTGGCAGACTGAAACAATACCTGTAATAACATCATCAGAAGTAATAGCATCGGATCTACTTGGAATAGCATAGAAACAGGCCTGACCGCCCCATGATCGACCTCTCCCTCTAGGTCGACCCCTGGCTGACTGACCTCCACCCCTAGCTGGCTGATCAGGTGGTGGCGAAGCAACTCACGCTGAAGCCGAAGGCTAACCCCTCTGCTAGGATGAACTAGAAGCACAATAAGGACACTGCCTCCATATGTGGCCTATCTTGCCACACTCATAACAACTCCCAGGTGCTGGAGAAGGGGACTAAAGGGAACCCCTCGCACCAGAGTGACTAGCAGATGCACTCGGCATAGAAGAACGTTGAACTGACGGAGCAGGGGAAGAACTCTGAGCAGGAAGGGCACTAAGTGATGATTGGCCCTGCTGAGATCCCTTATAACCAAGACCCGAAGATGCCCCACGATAACCTGGGTGAGCTGACTGAGCGGGCCTGAATGAACGACCTCTAACATGCTAAAATTGGCCCCTCAAAAGAGCACCACTGTAACTGCCCGATCCTCGAGGCCTCTTGGCATGCCTCTCCTCTCGCTCCTATCGGTGAACCGACTGAATCTCACGAGCAATATTAACTACCTCCCCGAACGTAGCACCAGATATCCTCTCTCGGGTCATAAGAATATGGAGTTGATAAGTAAGACCATCAACAAATCTCCTGATCATCTCTCGATCTGTCGGAACCAACCAGATGGCATGACGAGCCAACTCTGAAAACCTCGAATCATACTGTGACACGGTCATCTCCACCAATTGCAACCACTCAAACCATCTACGCAGCTCCTCTCTGCGGGACTACGGTACATACTTCTCCAGGAAGAGAACGGAGAACTGCTGCCAAGTAAGAGGCGCTGCACCAACAGGCCTACGCCTCTCATACGCCTCCTACCAAGTGAAGGCAGCCCCAGAAAACTGAAAGGTGGTAAATGCCACACCACTAGTCTCAAGAATCCCTGCTGTATGGAGCATCCGCTGGAACTTGTCTAAGAAACCCTGGGCATACTCGCCCCCTGCCCCGTTGAATGTCGGAGGCTGGAGTCTACCAAACCTCTTAAGTCAACGCTGCTCATCATCTGGCATAACTGGTAGTGCAAACTCCTGGACTGGTGTAACCAGCTGGGCTGGAGGTGCCCTCGATTTTTGGAGTCCCTGCACAACCTGATCAGGTGTGCAAGTAGCGGGGGTCTGGATCTCTCCCTCGGTCTGTGAAGTAGTTGCGGCCATAGTAGCTGAAACAACCTGAGCCAAACCAGTGCACACTGACAAGATCTGAGCTAAAGCCTCTTGAAGGCCTGGAATCACAATAGGCAAAGCTGGTGCCTGAACTGGTGTTGCTAGAGCATCCATAGCTGGAGCCTGATCCTGAGCTGGGGCAGCTGGTGGATCAACAGGTGCTGCCCTCGCTGCTCTACCTCTGCCACAACTACGATCGTGTCCACAGCCTCTGGTAGCCTCAGCTGGTGGCATTGGTGGTCGTCCACCCCGTCTGGTAGCTCGTGTCCTCACCATCTGTGAGAGAATAGAATAACAGAAGTTTAGTACTCGGACCAACAAGTTCGCACAATAAGAATTTCAAGAATATGAAGTTTTTCCTAAAGGTTCTGCAGCCTCTCAAGGATAAATACAAACGTCTCCATACCGATCCGTGAGACTCTACTAAACCTGCTCATGACTAACAAGACTGTATAACCTAGGCTCTGATACCAACTTGTCATGACCCTAACCCCGAACCCAGTCGTGATGGCACCTCTCGTGAAGAAAAGGCCAACCAATTGAACCAAATCTCATTTTGAGCAGTTAAATAACATGATAATAGTCTAAACATGGTTGAATAACACAAAAATAGCAAAAAACAGATAGCAAATATAGAAAACCAGCCCGACACAGCCCTAACCGGGGTGTCACAAGTCATGAGCAACTATGAGTTCTGATACAAATCTACTAAATGAAATATCTGGTACAGCTATTTGAAGAACATAGAAACAATAAGATAAGGGAGACACAGGGGCTGCGGATGCCAACAGCTACCTCGTAGTCTCCGAAACACCGCCTGGACTAGAGGAATCAGCACTTCGAAGCGGGACCAATAACGCCTGAATCTGCACACACGGTGGGGGGAGTAATGTGAGTATTTCGATCTAGTGAGTAAAAAATATAAATAATGATTGAAGATAAGAAATCACATAAAGCACAAGGTATTCTATAATGAAGCAGTGAAACATCATTTGAAAGCTGTAACTCAGTGAAAAATCAAGTAAAATCTCTTTTCAACAGGTAAAACAGGTAAATAATATAACGTAAATAGATAGAAGCTCGCCCCTAGGGCATAGTATCAACAAATCTGCCACTCGGGCAATATCTCAGAACAGTATCAGCCCCTCAGGCTCAATATCAGAACAATACAGCCCCTCGGGCTCAATTGCACATCAAAATGGGTACTTGCGCTCACTGGAGGTGTACGAACTCCGGGAGGGGCCCCTTACGGCCCAAGCGCAATCACAAGCCACCTCGTTGCATCAAATCTAGGTCATCGACCTCATATCAATCAAGCCAACTCGTGGCATATATGTAACACAGGCTCTCGGCCTCTAATTAGTATTAGTGTTCCTCACAATATAGGCCCTCGGCCTTACTCAATCCGAAAAGTAATCACAAACCCCTCGGGCATTAGTAAAACATTATTTCTCAGCCTAAAATATCATTTAAATCTCAAAACTGAGTAAAATGGCTGAGTAGTATAACACTGGAAAATAACATGACTGAGTTCAAGTAATAAGTCCAAAACAGTGAGAAAATAGTAATAAAAATCCCCGAAGGGTTCAGATAGTTGGCACGAAGCCTAAATATGGCATTCAGCCCAAGTCATGATGATAACAAGTAAGTCTCAGTCAAATATGCGGTAAAATCATCAATCGGAACGGACCATGTCACAATCCCCAATAGTAAACAACCCCACACTCGTCATGAAGCGCGTGTCTCACCTCAATATAGCACTACGATGAGCAAAATCTAGGGTTTCAAAACCTCAGAGCATCATTTACAATCATTACTCACCTCGAACCGACTAAATCTCTAGCTCGCGATGCCTTTTCCCCTCGAATCGGCCTCCACGTGCGTCGAATCTATCCAAAATCAGAACGAATATGTCACAATATGCTAAGGGAACAAAGCCCAAGCGAAAATAATCAAAAAATACTAAAAATCCCAAAAATTAGCAAAACCCAAGCCCTAGGCCCACTTCTCGAAACTCAAAATTTTTTACATCGACGGATTCCTTATCTCCCCACAGGTTCATACATATCAAAAGTTCTCAAATCCGACCCCAATTGGTCCTCCGAATCCCCAAATCAAAATCCCAAAATTTCAAGCCCTAGTTCTTCTATTTTAGCTTTGGTTTCCATGATTTTCTAGGTAGATTTCACAATAGAATCGAGTTTTAAGTTCAAAAATCTTACCTCCAATCGATTCCCTTGAATCCCTCTTTAATCTCCACCAAGAAGCTCTCAAAATGATCAACTATGGGTGAAAATAGACCCAAAATCGCGGATGAAATGAATTATAACATCCTGCCCAGGTCTGACTCCTCCTTCATCGAGATCGCCGCACTTCCCTCACGATCGCAAAGAAAAAATCTTCAACTCCTCAAAATAACTCTATGTAATTGCATAACACCCATTGTGATTGCGATGAATCCTCAATCCTTACCTTTCGCGAAAATGTACCTCCTTCCGCGAACACAAAGAACAACATGACCTCATGCCAGTTGACCAAAAGACCCTACGCGATCACGACTACATGCACGCGAACGCGATACACAACTCTCTCACTCTACACGATCGCGAAACCTACTTCACGAATGCGAAGAACACTCTGACTGCCTCCTCAAATCCTACTATGCGATCGTGATACTCCATACGCAATCGCGAAGGGCAAAAATCCTACACAGTTGAACCTGCAATTTTTCTGCAATTTTCCAACTTCAAATGATTCGAAAGACTACCCGAAGCCCCTGGTACCTCAACCAAAGGCACCAAGACATCCTAAAACCTTATTCAAACTTGTTACAATCATCAAAACACGTCAAACAATATTAAATTACTCATAACACATCGGATTCAAGCCTAAGTTTCTAAAATCTTCTGAATTACGCTTTCGATCAAAAACCCAACCCAACCACATCCGAATGACCTAAAATTTTACACACACATCCCAAATGACACAAAAAAGTTACTACAACTCTCAAAATTCCATTCTGATCCCCGAATCGAAATCTCACCTACCAACCAGAAATCGCCAAAATATCAACTTCGCCAATTCAAGCCTAATTCAACTCCGGACCTCCAAAACCCATTCCGATCACACTCCTAAGTCACAAATCACCTCCCGAAGTTAACCAAACCCTTGGAAATCACATGCAAGCCCTCTAATACATAAGCCAACATCCGGTTGACTTTTCCAACTTAAGCCTTTATAAAAGAGACTAAGTATCTCAAACCTTATCAAAAATCATTCTGGACTCGATCCGATCAACCCGATACTAGAAAACATGGATAACAAAGCATAAAGAAGTAAAAATGGGAGAAACAGAGCAGTAACTCATGAGACGACTGGTCGGGTCATCACAACCGGCTAGACAAGTAGTTAGTACAAGTAGCAGAGAAAGAAGAGAGAGTTTGAGTGTGTGTGTATTTTGAAATAATTGTTCGTGTGTTAAGACTATAGAAGAGATTCAATTATATAGTAGTTGAGAGAAAAGTAAAATAAGGTAACTAATCAATCATCCAGTAATCAAGGAAAATTACATAATCAATCACGCACAAAATCAGCAAGGTTCTCTTCTAGTAAAGGGGCGACCAGTTTAAAGAAAATGGTATATATTTCAGGAAATAAATTAAACACTTAAGTACGGGGTGGGTAATTAAGGGTAAATGAACAAAAGTTCAATTAAGGGAACAATCAATAAGAATCAGCAAGTACCACAGTTAATCGTAAATAAGGCAAGAAATAATCAAAGGTTGTAGAAATAGAAAAATAACCGGAAATTAGTATATAGGTATTACCATAGTAAATCAGTGAACAAAGATTTAGAATAATACTAATTTAGGGAAAATGATATAGGTTTTCCATGAATAAGCAACTAAGCCAAGTATAATGGAAAGAATCAATTTGAAACCCTAATAGAGGCACATTAGGGTAAAATCACGAGATATTCTAATTAATGAAGAAGTAATCATGTAGATCAAAGCATAGAACATTGGCATGTATCAAATAACACGGACAAGTGCAGAATCCAAATAAAGTGTCAAAAATTTGGGGTTTTAGCACAGGCTAGTTAGGGTTCAACAAAATCAATCAAAACAAATAGGCACAGGGGACTAAACCCTTAAACTAGAAAGCGTTTTGAATAAAATAATTTTCAGAAACCCCAGTTTAGAAAAGAGCGACTAAAATTGAAATAGTTAGTTAAAACAGGAGATATTTAAAGGAAAATTCTCAATAATACTTGAATCACCTCAGATCTATAAAGATCTAAGAAGAATAGAACAATAGCGAATCTAGGGTTTTCGGGAAATAGTAGAGATGAAGAAAATCAATTAAAAACTCATGGATCCAAACGAAAAACAAAAGGAAATCCTTTCTTACAAACGAAAATAGCCGGGGACAGGCTAGTGAACAAGTTTCAAACTGGAACAGGTTGGCTTTCCTTGAGATCTTCTCAAGGATTCATGAAGTCGAAGAACCATGGAGTATAGGAGAACAGAGGTAGTCGGAGAAGGCACGAGAACACCATAGGAAGGAGGTTCTCGCCGAAAATGGTGATTAGGGATAGGGTGAGTTAGGAGAGAATTTGGGAGAGGAGGGATTCAGAGGCGGTGCAAATGAACGAATGAGGGTAGGGTTTGCGGGGGTCATTTGATTAAAAAGGGAAAGAAATCACGTGGACCATTGACCTGGTAAATCAAAGGTCGAGATTCAATGGGGTAGATGGGGGTCCGGGTTTGGGTATGGGTTAAAAAGGGTATGGGTCAGGTTCTGGGGATTGGGGTCTTGATTTGTCTATAATTGAAAGCCAATTTGGTTATAATTTAAATAGCCAGTTTTTTCTATTTAATTTATAAAAATAGTAAATAAATTTTTAAAAATAATTTTAAAAAATGCTAAAATGATTTAGAATACATAATTAGCAATTTAAAAATATATAATCTAATTTTATGCATATCAAACATAATCAAATTTTAAAAGGGCTAATATTACAATTATGTGCAATTTAACTTTAAAAATACTAAATGCAATTGCAAAAACATATAAAAATTACCTTAGCCATATTTTGGCATAAATATTGAAGTCCAATAGATGAATTATCAACACAATAATTTTGAAAATAATTATTGGAGTTTATATAGATAAAAAGGGGAAAATAAATCAATTTAAAACTCTTAAATTATGGAAAAAATAAATAAAACCTTAGGCATGCTTATATATGCATATATATATGTATATATATTAAATCAATTTAAAACTCTTAAATTGTGGAAAAAATAAATAAAACCTTAGGCATGCTTATATATGCATATATATATGCATATATATATATATATATATATATATATATATATATATATATATATATATATATGCTATTTTGAAGGTATTTTTGCATATTAAAATATATAAAAAAAATTGGGTATCAACAGTGCTCATCTTGACCCTGAGCACGATCTTTCTTTTTTTCTTGACCTTGGCAAGAGCGTCCGAGAAGTCGGGGGGTCTCTTTTTCTTCTTTGTTTTCTCCTCCTTCTCTGCAGAAACTTCGACAACGGGCTGTAGAGAGGTAGAGGGTTCGGAAGACCAGGTCAATATCATGGTATCGACGACTTCCCAGAGCTTTGTGGTCTTTACAAGCTTATGAAAGAAGGAATAGAGGTTGTGTTAATGCTGAGATAAAGAGCGACAAGGAAAACCCTAGAGCTAAAATTTTTGTCTTTGTAACCGGAAAACTTCAGCTCTAGAGCTGAAGTTTGCCAGTTATAAAATAAAAACTTCAGCTCTAGAGCTGAAGTCTCTGGGTTACTAAACAAAAACTTCAGCTCTAAGCTGAAGTTTTTATTTTATAACTGGCAAACTTCAGCTCTAGAGCTAAAGTTTTTATTTTATAACTTGAAAACTTCAGCTCTAGAGCTGAAGTTTTCAAGTTATAAAATAAAAACTTCAGCTCTAGAGCTGAAGTTTTCCAGTTATAAAATAAAAACTTCAGCTTAGAGCTGAAGTTTTTGTTTAGCAACCCGGAAACTTCAGCTCTAGAGCTGAAGTTTTCAAGTTATAAAATAAAAACTTTAGCTCTAGAGCTGAAGTTTGCCAGTTATAAAATAAAAAACTTCAGCTAGAGTAACCCGGAAACTTCAACTCTAGTTATAAAGAGCTGAAGTTTTTGTTTTGTAACCTGGAAACTTCAGCTCTAGAGCTGAAGTTTCTCAATTATAAAGGGAAGCTGAAGTTTTTTAAAAAGTGGGTACTGATGCAAACAAAAAGACAAAGCGGCTACAGGTTAAAAAGGGGCACCCAAATAGGGCGCCCCGTGCAATTTTTACCATATCGGTTGAGCCCTTGGCATATATCCTTCTTAGCCCATACACCACCTTTCCCTAACCTAAGACTCATATTCTTAACCAAGACCTGAACCAAGAAAACCCTAGACCTAAGAAAGACCCCCAGCCGCCCAACGCCGCCCTTGAACACCCTTGTCGCCGACCAGTCAACAGACAGCCATTCTCCCTAATCTTCAGCACCTAAAAACTCAGACATAGGACCCTCCCCAAATAAACGACCTTCTTCTCCATCCAAAAAAGGAAACGACTGACCCATCTCCCAGCGAAAAAATACGGGATCTCCAAAAGCTTCAGCGACTCCTGCTTTCGCCTGCGGCCACTATTGCGCACGCCTCTCTTCTGATCCCTTACAAGAAAAGCAGCCATGAACACTAGAGAAACCTAAGACTCGTACCTTCAAAAGCCAGCAAATACCAACATTAACACCGCATACAAACACCATGAACACCATATGCAACCGATTTTCTGCCATCAAATCCCTCTTTCTCGTTGAACTTATTTTCTCGGCAAAATTTTCTGTGGCGTCAGTCATCCATTTCAGTCATCATTGAAGATTTGAGGATACTTGATTGAGGTGCTGTTCGAAGTTGGTTCGTTCGAGTTCCATCCATATTCAATTTCGTCTTAGTAGTTGGCTTACCTTGCTCGTGTAATTTCTGAAATTTCAGTTAATTGAAGTTTTAGTTTCATGTCTATTTTTCTTCCTGTCCCTTTTACTTGCTTTGATATGGAAGTTCAAAGTGACTGAGTCCCTTGTTTGCTCGATTATCTTGTTTTAGATAGTAATTGACGTTAAATCTATTCATTTGAAGTGTAAGCAAATTCCATTTTCCATGTCCCTCACCAAAAGTAAGAGAAAATAGTTGTAGTTAACTCCTGGGCCAGTTAGCAAGTATCAAGCTTTTTTGCTCTGTCGCTTTGTTTCATTTTGTTTTGGTAGATTGCACTGCTTGCTCTCCTAGTATATTCGATTTTATTTCCCTTTGTGTGTCTCGTTAGTGTGTGTTTTATCTTCCTTAGTTGAAATACCAATATGTCTCTCTTAAAATCTCAGTTGGTCATCTATCTGTTAGTGTCAATATTTATTCACCAAGTTATACTCTAAGGGGTTAGTTTCTTGGATTTTGGTTTCAGCTTGTTATTGAACAAAAATTGGTTAAGGTTTACTCATGGAATGCTAGAAGGTTAACAAGATTACAACACTGTTTGGAACTTTAATAGGTTTACTACGAGGCCTTAATTCATCTTTCCTATAGTACAGTAGTATAATTTGAATCGTTGGTGAGGTCGTTTCATTTAACATTTTTTTTTCTTTCTCAACGAGTTTTGGATGCTATAGTGGTGTGGGGATTTGTTATTTTGTTTAATTTGGCTATATTATGGATGATGGATATAGGATAGTGAGAGATGCAATTGAATATGAAATGAATATTTTACTTTAGTTCTACTTTAATTTCTTTATTGATTCACTAGGAACATGTTTAGGCCGACCACGCTCGGGTAGGCAAGCCTTAGGATTTTTGTTAGTTTTAAGACGAGAGGTTGTTCCCTTAGTTAAATTTATCCTGGGAATGCCCCGAAGGATTTGTACATATTTTATTCCCGGGAATGCCCCGTAGTATCATATATTTGGAGGCCATGACGAAGCTGTGGAGCAATATAACACATATTAGTATTTAGGATTTTACCTTATTTCTTTTTTTATATTTTCTTTTATTAGGAGGGGATGACCTCAAGCCTTTTTGTGTTTACTTTCCTTTTATGTGTTTTTACCTTAAATTTAATATTTTAAAAGCCGACTAGATCAAGTATGCAACTGTACTAGTTACGAGACTTGGGGAGTGCCTAACAGCTTCTCTCCGAGTCAAATGAACCTCCTTACCCGAATCTCTAGTGCGGATTTAGTTTTGGAGTCCATAGTGTTTTAAAAGGAAAATCATTTTTAAAAATAGTGACCTAGCATACCGAAACCAATGTCAGGTGGTGACTCTGAGTTAGTTCCTTTTGAACACAATTTTGCCACTTTTTAATTAAAAATCCTTTTGAGCTTCTATATCACTTTTATTAATTTAAGTGGGTTAGTGAGGCGAAAAAAGGGTGTGACAGCTCTGGCGACTCTAATGGGGAGCAGGTTCGAGCTGATACTTGATCTTGTTGGCTTTTAGGATATTCGGTTGAGGTGTTTGTTTTCTTTATTTTCTTTGTTTATTTGGTTTGTTTGTCTTATTCGTTGTTTTGTTGGTTATTTGTTTATCACTTTTCCTTATGTGTTTACCGCTTTATAATTGTCATCATCTACATAACCATGGGACTTTTTTCTGCAACAAGTCTTCAGAAGTACGTTTGAGCGTACACGGCATTTTTGTGAGTCACTTATATCTTTAGGGGGTGGCATGGGAGCGTGGAGTGGGAGGACAGCTAGAGAAACTTGCCCCGAATTTCCTTGTTAGTGAAACCAAAATTTAGGTCAGCCTTTAGGTCATTCTTATTTGCATCATGTCATTTGGACCTAGTAGGTCTCGATCCCAGGCTCTGTGTCCCTTTGTAGGAAGCCTATCCAAATTTTGTCAAAATAAGGCTCGTGGCCCAAAAAGACGTTCAATCATCCCTATGTGATACATGTTTTATCTTTGAGGGTAAAAAGGTTATTTGGCGGACTGATATTTGGGAAGGAGGGTGAAATGTAAAAATGAAGCAAGTAGGGCCCAGTTATAAAATAAAAATAAAAAATACAAAAAGATTTTGCAATTTTCCATCATTTTCCAAAAAAAAAAGGAAAAAGAAAATTCAAAATATTTTACATTTTCCATCATTTTTTCCAAAAAAGACAAAAAATATGAGTTCTTCAAATAGTATTTTTGTTAAATTATTTCCTGTGATTCTCATTTTTCGAGGCGAGATACGTAGGCAACTCACATAAGGTCCGGTCTTCCTAGTAAGTCTTAGGTTCTTGGCTTCGCAGGGTCGTAGCAAAATTTTCACGCCCCAAAATCCGAGGAGCACGACCAGCGCTCAACCGAATAAACCCGACCGAGCAAGCCTGTTAGACCTCATTCTACCCAAACTAACTCATGAATAAATTGGAGATGGACTCTATTAATCAAATTCTATAAACATATCAATAACGATTTTCACTTCATTTTCATTAGCAACTTCATTCGCCACTTTAGAGGTGTTACAAGTTCTATACATCATTACCAAACATCAATATTTCTATTTTAATTTCCAATAGTTGACACTACCCACAACCTATCTACGGGGCCTCTAAATACAACTAAAGAATAATACGGAAATACCGGCAATAAGGCTCTGACTATACCTTACACAAATACCAAAATAGACTTCGGAAGAAAAGCGACATGAGCCACGCAGGACCCCGAGAGGAAAGGGGCTCACCAATACAGCTGACGGAAAGTGGAGGAGGTGCTATTGTCGGTGGACTGGAGTACCTGATATAGAACCACCTACAATCATAACACAAATGTAGCGCCCCCGGCAAAAGGGACGTCAGTACATTTGAATTGTACTGTTATGTATGAACAAACTTTATCCCAAGTAAAATCAGACAATACACAGATAACGAATAGTAATAGAATCAACAGTCAATGCACATGAAAGGAACAACCAAGGCCAAACAAGTTTCACAATCTCTCCTTTTCCCTTTCAACATCACTTAATCATATCAAAGATTTCACAAACTTTCATTTCGATATTGATAATGATCACATTCCATCCTTATTACCTCGACTACCCTTATTACCTCGGCCACCCTTATCACCCCAACTCATAATTTATCATTTTGTGTTGCGGTGCGCAACCCGATCCCACCGGACAATAACACTTCACAAAACAACAATAGTTAACAGTTCAATCACATGGCTTCAGGCCATCCAGAATATCATTTCACAACATTCCATCCATATTACCTCGTCCACCCTTATTACCTCGGCCACCCTTATCACCCCAACCCACAATTTACAAACAATACAACAACAACAACAACAATTTACAATGAACAACAACAATTCTCAAAGAATATCAATAACAACCTACAAAGAATTTCCATATTTGGGCACATTAACAATCTTTTATTCGTTAACACATACTTCCATGTCGGCATCCTTAAACCTTTACAAACTTTGTACATAATAAGGTAGGCACATCAAATCACTTCTCACAATCACATATAACTTGGTGGCATAGCTTAACTAAGACAATCAATACACATATTTTCATACAAGGTACACATACCGTATGCTTGTCACAACAAGGGGATTCTACAAGAGTTAAAGTTAGCCATACATACCTCGTTTAAGCTTTCCTTAAGTTGCTACAACATTCCGGAAATTCTAGCAATTCCAATATACTTTGAGACATAACAAAAATGAACATAAATTAGAAAGGTATTCATGGTTTCAGCTCATTTGAGTATTTTATCAAATACTAGTTGAGCATCTTAATCTCAAATCTCTTTTTCAAGGTTTTCCTTCATTCCCCAACCAAATCTTTACTTATTTATGTTAAACAATCTTTGCATAAACCTAAATTGAACATGCATGTATACATAATACTAATACACCCAAGAATCATACCTCATTAACTCATCTTATACTCCAAACTCGAAATTAAAACCTAGAGTATAGAATCTTACCTCTTGGATGAAGAAGTTGTGATTGGGTTCTTTAATTCTTGAAGATTGATGCAAGATTTGGATGATTTAAATGTTGGGTTCCTCTTTCTCTCTCTAAATGCTCTCACCTCTCTCTAAAATCAGTAGAAAATGACCCCAAATGAAGCCCCAAAGGCTATATATTAAAATGAGGTCGGGATATAAAAATTAGAAAATTAACCCTCCGATGTCAAGTATGCTACCGCAGAATGGTATGCGGGCCGCAGATTCGTCGCAGAACTCGTTGCCCAGAATTGGGCTGTTCTGCCTCATTCTACAATCGCAGAATAGTTATGCAGTCCACAGAGTTAAATCTGCGACACGCAGAATCGCATTTTTCCAGCTTTTGGTAATTTCATCATAACTTTGTGTAGGAATGTCCAAATGACAAACAGTTTGAAGCGTTGGAAACTAGACTCGAAGACCTTTCATTTGATAGGTTATCCATCACCTAAAACCTTATAGATATATAGATATTCTAGTTCAAAGTATGGACTAGTGCAAGATCGTTGGGAATTTTAGCCTATTATGGACGTTTTTCCAATTTTTCTTAGACTTAGGTCTTTCCTTGGATCCCAAATTACTTACCATACGACTTATACACATATTTACCAAATCCAATGTATGTACACCATGTTAATAGCACATAAAAATATTATAATAAGCCTACGTGACACTACGAATCCTAAATTACTTAGCAAAAATTTTCGGGGCCTTTCATTCTCCCCCCCCCCCAGGATCATTTTTCCTCAAATAAGGAGTAGATTCTGATTTAAACGCTTAATATAATAAATCTCTTTTCTCACCTACCTCAAGACCTTAAATTTTGACTCTCCTAAATTTTTCAGAAATTTTGGCAGAGTTTCCTTTGTAACTAGGCCTATCCACATGCCAGAGAATCACCAAAATCGTCTCAACAACACACCCACAACTAGACAGAGTGCCACAATGTATATGTCAACAATACTAATCTCAATATTACAAGCACTACATTATCCTAAGGATACCAGAACATGGACTGCACAGTTTTAGATCAAAACACTTATATAGTACCTTTTAAGTCAAAACTAATTGATATTCAATCAAGCAAAAATATTTTCCTTACATGACAATTTCACCCTTCCAGATGACCTTCTCAACTTACGAGCTGTATCATGACACATTCTCGGAAAAAATATATCAACTCCCAAACATACATAACAAGGATGACAGATAGACACCACGCATGAGTTAACTATCCGTTGACTTTACCTTTAATAATTTCCACTGTACAATTCACATTCCATCGGATATTTCAACTCATGGTAACAACAACATCCCATAATTCCATCACATGGCATCATACCATCAAGAATGTCATTTCATAGTAACCAAACAGTCATGTGTTCATAATAGTCCTTACCAGCCATTAATGTAATCACAAAGGTGTTCATCAACAAGAATATAATTTCATTTCAATCAACAATCCATATAAAGTCAAGCCACGATGATTCTTTCCAGTAGTGCATCATATAGATATTACCATGATCATATATTTCAACCAAATCAATTCATACCCCTCTTTTATCACTACCTTCTTATACATAAACATATGGAAACACAAAGTACATGAGGAACAGTTACGGGGAACATCATACTCCTAGTGCAACCTAATGTGGAATACACTTATGTTACCTTTATTATCAACTCACATAACATCTTCAGGGGAAAATATGGAGAATAGCCTGCTCACCCTCCAAACTCTAAATCTCTAGGCGAACACTCACACTAAACCCTTGATGACCTTCAATAATTTCTCTAAGATGTGCCATCATAAACTGATCATAAAATTACCTATCCAATATATATATGATCACACTGTGAAGCTTCATTTTTGACTTTTCTAAACTTACAATACCCAATGGATCTAATACAGTGAGGAAGAACAGAGTTCAAGATCAGGCTGGAGTTATTCAGGAATCCATTAATGTGCTGAGCATAGCATTTCATGAGGTTATATGCTAAGAGACACAAAAGGTTACTACTAACAATACTGACGTGGTTAATTATCGTGAGGACATCAATTATTAGACAAATAAGTCATAGGGGTAACTCGTACATTGGAAATAGGAACCATTAAGGAGGAATATTGAAGTACGTGAACCACTCGTTTTCTAGAGTGTAGGGAAAATCCGTTTATCAACAATAAGAATACTCTGGCACCTTGAATATGATACGGGTTTCAAAATACATGCAGTTGAATTATACTCTTAACATTACTTGACACATGGAATCTATGCCACAAGCCCGTGAGGATGAAAAGAAGTTGAACGCTTATGAGATTATCATATTTCAGACAGCTTAACCCTTCCTGATAATTGATCATATATAAGAGAACTAAAAATATGACCACTTTTCTTTCAAATCAACATGCTCATGATATGTGCAAAAATTTGAAGGCATCTAATCTCACCCCTTTCTAAAGTAAAACCACATAGCTCGGATATCTAAAAGTCGGGATGAAATCATGTATTGGTTAGAGGCGTTCATGATGCTCCAGAAAGGGAGACAAATGCCACTCCTATCCACCCAAGGGGGTGTGATACCAAGGGTAGTAAAACTACTCTCACATGAAAATGATATAGTCAATTATTCTAGAAGTCGAGTGAGAAGAAGGCCATGTAACCTATCCAATCCGACCCATTTAAGACTTTGGAAAAAGGGGATGCACTTTGGTTTAAAATCAGGGAAATTTTAGCCTGAGCTTAAAGGAAAATCATTACTTTTGAAACCCATGGGACAAGCCCTCGTAGTCCTAGAAAATCGATAACAATGGCAAGGAAGTACTTAAAACCATTACGAGTTGGTATAAAACAAGACCTCAAAGTGCCCACATGGATAAGTTCGAAAGAATGAGACGTCTTAATGCATTTATCTCGGAGAAGTAACCTGGGCTATCTGGTCACATGGACAAGTGGAGAAAGTAGATGATTGTTTTAGGAAAAAAACTCTCATAAGAAGTGCAAACAATATCTTTTTATCCTAACAAAAGGAACACGTCCTCATCCTTAACGTGACAAGACTTCCTCTTTGATGCCATGAAACATAAATGAATTCTACAATGAGAGTTATCGGATGAAGTAGATACTAGGGTAGCAAAACTAATGAGCACCATTTGGAACCAACGAGCATAAACCAAGCTGAATACATTAGAAGTATGTAGGAAAGAAGAAATTTGCCCACTCTCAAGGCGCTTATAGAGTACATAAAAGTGAGGTTAATTAAATCATATAATATAGTTGGATAACTAGTCGAGACATTGAGGTGATATAGCATTGAAGTTTATGGGTAAACAACACATGATGCAAGACAAATTACAAGAAGTGAGAGAGCCTTATGGAAGTAATCTCTACATTGTAACCACTAGGAATGGTGGTAATACAAAGCGATTATGAGAAGCTATTTTTTTTAAAGAAGATCTTTATATGAAGTCACATTATTTATAGCTCTAGAATTCAAAAATTCAATTGCGTTTAGAAACTCAAATTCATAATAAGCATTACAACACACTTCTATACAACCAACTATTACAAGCCATATGGGGAGATGCTATAAGACTTGACTGAAAGAAAGGTTTTGACATACGAATGTGTTACTAGGTGTATTTCTCATTGGCCAACCCAAAACCAAAAGGCGAGACTTAGACTGATAAGCAGATCGTTGGACTAGCACAAGTGTAGATAATCAATTATTGGAAAGAGACCATTCAATTTCGGCAATTGCGGCAGGCTATCAACCCTTGATAAATCTTGAAGTGATATGAGAACCGAATGAGATAGTATGTAATAATCATGGAGGGTTTGCAGATATTCATAGTGAGTTTTTCATGGATTTTTACTTGATACAATTAACACATGTTGGAGGTGTAAATAGAAGATAAACATTTGTTATGAGCTAGACATGTTTCTGCTATATTAACTCCCAACTGCAATATACGACCATGCCACAAGCAACTAATATACTAGGAAAAAGTGAGCTACTTACTGCGGGATGTCCCAAGTGGACACGAAAGTTATGGCAACAAAATATTTTCCTATGACGGGGATGTGAGGATCCCAATTTTCAGAGAGACTTTATGCACATGGTGACCATTTCAATTGACATGCATTCATGTGATAGATGTTAAGGCATACTCTTAGGTTACTAGGCAGTGAGAAGCTTTCATGATGATATTCGCAAGAGAGTAGATTGACTGTTCAAACCATATAATCCATATACACAACTGAGTAAAACAGTGACTCGAGAAGGATCACAACGCTGGGATGCTTTGCATGGAACTTGGCACCACAAAAGTAAATTTTACGACGGTGCATGTAAAGGCACAAGTGAGTAGATTTTGTCCAATTAAATAAAAGGATTCTGTCAAAAATTCTTCGGATATAATCCCTTGGTGAGAATTTAGGAAAAGCAAGTGGGAAGTATCAATCCTAGAGTTATAACTCAATTCAAGGGCATAATTATAGAACTTAATTCCACAAGAATGTAAATAAGAGGATTCATAATATAGTCGATTCACGAATAGTGCGTCTCGTTCAAAGAGTTGATACACATAATGTTTTATTATTCAACACCTTGCTAGGACCACGTTTATGAGAACTCTTCAATAGGGATGTACATACACATTGAGTAAAGATTCTGATTTGACTCACTTAACGACGTTAGGTTAATAGGGCAATAGCTTAATCGATACCCCTAGACTCCACATCTCTAACTTACGTATGAAACATGCTGACATACTACATGATCTGATGGTGTATAGACATCAATAGGGACAAGGACACTCCCCTCTTAGCGATATGTTTTACCAATCTATCCACATCTCGATACATTCTCCTA
>MU675361.1:158215-168891 GCA_026770625.1 Nicotiana glauca
CCTCCAACTTATAGATGTGATCGACAACACACCGATAAGAAGGACTCTACTAGATACGGCTTCGAGATATCCTAGGACACTTTAAAACCTTAGGCTCTGATTTCAAGTTTGTCATGCCCCAAAATCCGAGGAGTGCGACTGGCGCTCAACAGAGTAAACCTGACCGAGCAAGCCTGTTATACCTCATTCTACCCAAACTAACTCATGAATAAATTAGAGATGGACACCATTAATCAAATTCTATAAACATATCAATAACAATTTCCAATTCATTTTCATTAGCAACTCCATTCGCCACTTTAAAGGTGTTACAAGTTCTATACATCATTACCAAACATCAATATTTCTATTTTAATTTCCAATAGCTGACACTACCTACAACCTGTCTACGGAGCCTCTAAATACAACTAAAGAATAATATGGAAATGTCGGTAATAAGGCTCCGACTATACCTTACACAAATACCAAAATAAACTTCGGAAGAAAAGCGGCATGAGCCACGCAGGACACCGAGAGGAAAGGGGCTCACCAATACAGCTGACGGAAAGTGGAGGAGGTGCTACTGTCGGTGGACTGGAGTACCATCTATAGAACCACCTACAATCATAACATGAATGTAGCGCCCTCGGCAAAAGGGACGTCAGTACATTTGAATTATACTGGTATGTATGAACAAACTTTATCCCAAGTAAAATCAAACAATACATAGATAACGAATAGTAATAGAATCAACAATCAATGCACATGAAAGGAACAACCAAGGCCAAACAAGTTTCACAATCTCTCTTTTTCCCTTTCGACATCACTTAATCATATCAAAGATTTCACAAACTTTCATTTCGATATTGATAATGATCACATTCCATCCTTATTACCTCGACCACCCTTATTACCTCGGCCACCCTTATCACCCCAACCCATAATTTATCATTTTGTGTTGCGGTGCGCAACCCGATCCCACCGGAAAATAACACTTCACAAAACAATAATAGTTCACAGTTCAATCACATGGCTTCAGGCCATCCAGAGTATCATTTCACAACATTCCATCCTTATTATCTCGTCCACCCTTATTACCTCGGCCACCCTTATCACCCCAACCCATAATTTACAAATAACACAACAACAACAATAACAATTTACAAAGAACAACAACAACAATTCTCAAAGAATAACAACAACAACAACAACAACAACAACAACAACAACCTACAAAAAATTTCCATATTTGGGCACATTAACAATCTTTCATTCATTAACACATACTTCCATGTCAGCATCCTCAAACCTTTACAAACTTTGTACATAATAAGGTAGGCACATCAAATCACATATAACTTGGTGGTGTAGCTCAACTAAGACAATCAATACACATATTTTCATACAAGGTACATATACCGTATGTTTGTCACAACAAGGGGACTCTACAAGAGTTAAAGTTAGCCATACATACCTCGTTTAAGCTTTCCTTAAGTTACTACAACGTTTCGGAAATTCTAGCAATTCCAATCTACTTTGAGACATAACAAAAATGAACACAAATTAGAAAGGTATTCATGGTTTCAGCTTATTTGAGTATTTTATCAAATACTAGTTGAACATCTTAATCTCAAATCTCTTTTTCAAGGTTTTCCTTTATTCCCCAACCAAATATTTACTTATTTATGTTAAACAATCTTCCCATAAACCTAAATTGAACATGCATGTATACACAATACTAATACACCCAAGAATCATACCTCATTAACCCATCTTATACTCCAAACTCGAAATTAAAACCTAGAGTATAGAATCTTACCTCTTGGATGAAGAAGTTGTGATTGGGTTATTTGATTCTTGAAGATTGATGCAAGATTTGGATGATTTAAATGTTGGGTTCCTCCTTCTCTCTCTAAAATACTCTCACCTCTCTCTAAAATTAGTAGAAAATAACCCCAAATGAAGCCCCAAAGGCTATATATTGAAATGGGGTTGGGTTATAAAAATTAGAAAATTAACCCTCTGATGTCAAGTATGCTACCGCAGAATGGGTATACGGGCCGCAGATTCGTCACAGAACTCGTTGCCCAAAACTGGGCTGTTCTGCCGCATTCTGCGACCATTCTGCGATCGCAGAATGGTTATGCGGTCCGCAGAGTTAAATTTTCGATCGCAGATTTCACGCAGAATTGCATTTTTCTAGCTTTTGGTAATTTGATCATAACTTTGTGTAGGAATGTCCAAATGACGAACGGTTTGAAGCGTTGGAAACTAGAATCGAAGAACTTTCATTTGATAGGTTATCAATCACATAAAACCTTATAGATATTTAGATATTCTCGTTCAAAATATGGACCAGTGCAAGATCATTGGGAATTTTAGCCTATTATGGACTTTTTTCCAATTTTTCTTAGACTTGGGCCTTTCCTTGGATCCCAAATTACTTACCATACGACTTATACACATATTTACTAAATTCAATGGATGTACACCATGTTAATAGCACATAAAAATATTATAATAAGCCTACGTGACACCACAAAATCCTAAACTACTTAGCAAAAATTTCCGGGGCCTTACAAAAATCTTGCATGTCCAGCCACTTTCAGCCACATCGACCATTCTTGCAAAATGGGATCATTTTCACAAAAGTGGTTCAATTACCCATATCTTATGATCTTGAGTCCACAACTAGGTATCATATTACTTTAAGGTCCTTCCTTTTTGAGTTTGCATCTTTAATCACTTCTGGCCATATCGGTCGTTTTTACAAAATAGGTCATTTCTGTAAATTAATTTTGGGTCATGATTATTGGGAGTTGAATCCATACAAGCTTTAGTGAAGTATTTCCATATCTTTGAGGTCACCTTTGTAGAGTTTGCACTTCTAGCCACTCTTGACCACGTAGGTTAATTTTTAATAATAACCCAATCGTATCTTGCATGTGTCCAATAGGAGGTGTTATGGTATCGTATAGTGTCTTGAGTCACTAATCTATTTGGTCTAATTTTTATCATTCAGGTATGGATCCGTATACCAGGACTCGAGCATGACAGATATCCCAAGACCACTGCATTCAAGAACTGCTTAAAGATACTTTTATGTTCTGAGTCTGTCATTCATGTTGTCTTTTACTTTCTAGTCTTGTACAGTAATATCGAGTCTTTTGATATATTATTTCCCATTTTATGTTTGGAAAACAAAAATAATTATAAATGAAAAATTCAAAAAGATTTTTATTTTTAGTTTATTTGTCCATTACTTTTTCCAGAACTACGCTTGATCTGATTCATGAGGGACATGATACGTAGGTAACCTACATAGGGTTTGATCGAATTATTTTTTTTTTTTTTTGAAAACTAAAAAAAAGTTGTGGGATGTGAAAATGACAGGAAACTGCTGGATGCAAGAAAAGAGCGGTAATTAGAAAGAAAAGAGACGAAGGAAAATGAGCAAACCATGAAGTGTTAGAAAAGAAAGAAAAGAGAAGAATGAAATGAACAAAATTGGGATGCTGGCAAATAACCTTGTGACCCTGAAGTCATTCTAGAACCGTTAATTGTTGTTAGGGGCATTGCATGCAATGTGATATTTCTATCTGATAAATGTCCTAACGCTAACATGTTGGCTTTGTTTTGATCCACTTTGTAACTTTCATTATAACAGAGGGTGGTTAGTTTGTGGCACTTTGGTGATTCATCCATACAATACAAGGTCAAAAAGCAAGGAAGCCATGGCTAACAAAGACTTGGATACAGGAGTTGTCGACCCCTCGAGGGAGATTGTGGAGTCAGAATATGAATTGAACGAGGAGTTCCAAAGGCTGAAACAACAAATGTTTGAAGTGTGTCAAGCATGGGCCAATAGTCAAGGAGCACCCCTTTCTTATGTTTTCCTAGAGTTTACACCCATGTCGACGACTACCACTCCGGTTTCATTGTCCGATCAATTCTATCCATTTAGGTTCAATCTTTATCCCAATTGTACGGCTATCGCTTGAACTTCTGTTGCGTTCTCTCAAAGTGTGCCATTGACAACCAATCAGACAACCACAACAATTATGCCTGTCTTCACCATCCCAAAGTCGACGATGGTGCAGAGGACAACCCATGAGTGACAATTTTCTACCCAGTAAGAAGAATACCACTCTCCTGAGTACCACTCTTACCTATTTGATCTTCCTGCAAAGATTGAGAAGCTTGGCCGAAAGATAGCACCAAAAAAAATAACCCAAAGACTGAAAAGCTTAGAACAACAGTTGAAAAACATACAAGGGCTGGCAGGTCAGAAGAGTATTGCCTTCAAGGATCTATGTATGTTCCTCGATGTTCATTTGCCACTTGGTTTCAAGACTCCCAAATTTGAATAGTATGATGGACATGGAAACCCAATAGTCCACCTGAAAAGACTAAGAGGTGCGGGAGGAAATGAAGAATTACTGATGGCTTATTTTGGGGAAAGCCTTATAGGTGTAGCCTTCGAATGGTTTATGGGTCAAGATATATCTTGCTGGTATATTTGGGATGACATGGCCCAAGCCTTTGTCTAATAGTTCCAATATAACATTAACATCGCTCCGGACCGTAATTCCCTTTCAAATCTGAAGAAGAAACAGACTGAAAGTTTTAGGGAATATGTCATTAAATGGAGAGAACAAGCTGCTAGAGTTAAGACACCCATGGATGACCACGAGCTAATCATTGTCTTCCTTCAGGCTCAAGAGCTCGATTACTTTCAAAACATGATGTTCGCAGTTGGCAAATCATTCTCGTAAGCAATTAAAATGGTAGAAATGGTAGAGAATGGCCTTAAGACAGGAAAAATTATAAGTCAAGCAACTCTCAAAGCTGCAACTCAGGCTATCCAAATTGAATCTGGTAATTTTAGTGGCACGAGTAAGAAGGTTGAAGAAATCATGATGACATTAAGGTCGAGGAGAGGTCCTAGAAGAATATCTCGAAGGCATGACTAGCCTCATTTGTTTTTTGACGATTCCCCTGAGAATTTACAAAACTCTGTTGCTTCATCCCAGTATGTTTTCCAGCCACCAAGACACCTTAGAAGGTGAGCGCCAGCACCACAAAATCTCCACCAACCTCCACAAAATTTTTAGGTGCCCCATAACCCACATCCAAGCTAGGAGTATAGAGGTAAACAAAGGTTGAAAGATAACTTTACACCGATAGGAGAGTCCTATGCAAGCTTGTTTGAAAAATTGAAGCATTATGACCTGATTGCACCTATTCCTCCGAATCATGTGGACCCATGTGCAAGAAGCTTTAACCCTTCTAAACGGTGTGAATACCATTGCAATTACCAAGGGCATAATGTCGAAAGTTGTCGGGATTTAAAAAGAGAAATAGAAAGGATGATTTAAGAAGGGATAATTGTGATCCAGGACAATGACACCCAGAACATCGCACATAATCCTTTACATGCACATGATGATGCACACTTTGTGGGAGGATGCATAGTGACAGGGAGTATAAGAACCCTCTTGGAAACTTACTGACTAAAGTTAATGATATTGAAATTGGTGAAGGCCCCAGTAATTTTGATGTGCAATCCAGTGGCTAAGATATCGAGCTTGGTAATTGGAAAGACACTCCTTTCTTGGCTATCCAGGGGGAGTTTTGGTTGTTTATTTTATTATCGTTTCTGTTGTCCGGGTTATTTTGGGTTGTAATCCGGACATTGTCATGTGGCTCAAACTCTTCTTCTTCTTTTTTCCTAGTTCGTTTTATTATAGTAACTCGTTTAGTGTTATCTAGGATTGTTCCAGGGTTGTAACCATTGTCTATTTTTCTTGTTTTGTTCAAACACTATTCACCGTCTGTCTAATGCAATCTCCTGTTTTCTGTTAGTTCTAATCAGTTTTGTTTAGGTTACTTTTCCTTTTATAGTTCTTTTTATGCTGATGCTAGTGATATGATATGTACGCATAATTCTCAGTTTAGATTTGAAAGTTAGTCTAATCATGAAGCAATGACACGGTTCAGTTTTTGACAACAGGAGGTATTTGAGGAAACAAGTAAAGATTCATGCATTCTGAGATAACCTGAAGCTTGAATTGAGTGAAACTAAGGCAATTAGTCTGGAAAATCAAGAGGCTGATTGGAACATACAACAGGGGAATGTCTCTCAAGCAATTTGAGGTAGATCAGTCAGTGCTGAAATGCGCTCTTCCACATCAAGATAAGGTTGAGTCAAGTCTGCTTCGAACTGGCAAGGGTGATTCACTGGGACAAAGGTATTGCCCATGGTACTTTTTATTTGTGTTGATGTCGTCAATAAATACTGTGTATGATTTTTTTGCTTATCTTCAATTGCATGTTTTTACTTGTCATTTTTAGAGTTTGGTATGACGAAAGTATTTTATTCTTCAACCCAAACACTTTTATCCTTTGCTACCCCTTTTGAGCCATAATTTTTTTCTTCATACCCCTCTTTTGGAATCAGAGTAGAGTTAGGAACTAGAAAAGAAAAAGAAAAAGAGAAAAAGAAGAAAAAAAAGGTAAAAGAGAAAAAGAAGAAAAGAAAAAAAAGAGAAAAAAAAAGAAAAAGAAAGAAAATGAAAAGGAAAAAATTAACTTTTTTTGAACTGCGTTCGACCTGATTCTTGTCACCTCAAGATATGTAGACAGCCTTAGGGTTCGATCACACCAAATAAAGTATTGCATAATCCCCCGAAGTCAAGAGTGGGGTAGTTTTTCTTAGAAATCCCATGAAAAAAATCCCCAAACTCCAAGAAACTGGGTAGAAGTTTTAATTTTGCCAAAAGATCTTATTCCAAAAGTTGTAATTTTGAACCCTTTCGTCTTAAATTATTTTGATCCTTCATGCCACCTTTTCTTTCCAACCCTGTCCAAAAGCCTACATTACAGTCCAAAGAAAGACCTTCCGACCAATCTTTGAGGATGTCGAATCAAGTCCATAGTGAAAGTATGATCTTTTTATATCATGGATAATACCTTATTCTCAACACAAAGAGATAAAATGATAAAATGAGAGTGTCTTATCGGTAAAAACCCTCATGGGCACCGTAAGGCGAATGTGAGTTGAGAAAAAGAGCAAAATGAGAGAGGCTTGATGGTAAAAATCCTTCAGAGCACTACAAATTGACTAATGATTGTGGATCAGATGGGACAATTGAAGCGCTAAAGCCCAGTTTCACAGCGAAGAGGTACAACAAGAGTTGAATAATAGAGTTGCTTGAGAGATTAGGCCACTTAATCCAAAGGTTCATGTCATGGTCATTAGAGTTGGTATCCATGTCTGATAAGTTCCTACTTTGTAATTTTCTTGTTAGGTATCATATCTTTCCCTTGTCCCTTATTTTGTTCCTCTTCTTTTGTTTGAGTCCCTTCTTGAGTCTGTTTGGTTAGAACAAGTGAGAAATGACTTTAAAATTTGCTACCAACTTTCCAATTGCACAAAACGAATTTGGCTGGCACATCAAAGTGGCATAAGTCAGGGAAAAGTGGTATGCGCATTGAGTTGGTAACAATCAACATGCTTTGGGATTCATGTAAAATGCAAAGGTTCAGTAAATGTCAATTTATGAGCAAAATGCAACAGATAGAGGATATTGGGATTGAATGGAGCGGAGGTGTTTTCTATGATAAGGGTTGAAAGAAAATAGGTAGTCAATAACAGGCAAAGTCTTCCAAGTTGAAATCAAAGTTATCTTGGCAAGTGTAGAAACAACGGCCTTCAAGGTCAAGGCCACAAACTAACCACCACATTTAAACTCACAAGTTTTCTTTGTTTAAAATAGGAACAAAGTAGTGCAAGCAAGTTGGTTCAAAAAGAAGAAAAAAAAGGAAAAAAAAAAGAAGAAGAGAAGAGACGACAAATGGAAGTTTCTCAAATCTTTGTTCTTAACTGTCTTGCTCGTGTGCATAAAATGTTGCCATTGGTCTTCACATTTTTCTTCTAGGATAAAAAGTCCTAGTCTGATGGATTTTCCCTCCAATCAAAAATCTTAGTCTGATGAATCTTTCTCCTAAGATAGAAGACCTAGTCAGATGAACTTTCTCCAAGGATCAAAATTTTAGTCTGATGAATCTTTCTCCTAAGATACAAAACCTAGTCTGATAAATTTTTCTCCTATGATCAAAATCTTAGTCTGATGAATTTTTCTCCTAAGATAGGAGTCCTAGTCTGATGAATTTTCTCCTTGGATAGAAATCTTAGTCAGATGAATCTTTCTCCTAAGATAACAAAAGGGATCTAGTGTGATGAACTTTCTCCTAGGATATAAATCATAGTCTGATGAATCTTTCTCCTAAGATACCCAAAAAAACCTTGTCTGATGAATTTTCTCCTAGGATAGAAATCTTAGTGTGATGAATTTTTCTCCTAAGATAGAAAACCTAGTCTGATGAATTTTCTCCTAGGATGGATTTATAGTTTTCTTAAGTTATTAATCTTTAGTTTTCTTGAAATCAGGGGTCCCGCCTGGAGAATAGGGTCAATTTTTAATTTAGTGAAGCTTGGTTTATAGTTTTCTGTAATCTCAATCTTAAATATAGGAGACGAACTTTCTAGTCTGGGTCATTCAGGTTCTATTCTTAGCAGACGCACTTGCTAGTCAAATATTCTTTGTTTGATTCACAAGTGATGCACATCCCAGTCAAGTCTTTAGTTTTACTTTCATCATTGAATCAATAGCATAGGTGATTTACAGTTTTGCTAACAACTCAAAAATCTTTCTAGTGCAAACTAAGGCAGAAAATTTTGTTTGTTTTGTTGTTTTGATTGCAGGCACCCACTTGAAGAATGAAGGAATTTGTTTCGAAATTATTTCAAGTTTTGGCAATCAGGAGCCCACCTGGAGAACAAGGGAATACAGTTCAATTTTTTGGCAATCAGGCGTCCACCTGGAAAAAAGGAGAATATAGTTCAAGTTTTGGCAATCAGGCACCCACCTGGAGAACAAGGGAATACAACTCAAATTTTGGCAATCAGGCGCTCACCTGGAGAATAAGGGAATACAATTCAAGTTTAAGCAATAAGGAGCCCACCTGGAGAACAAGGGAATACAGTTTAAGTTTTAGCAATCAGGCGCTCACCTGGAGAACAAGGGAAGTCATTTCAGAATCCAATTCAAGTTAGAAGTAGTAGAAGCTCGCGGAAAGAATGCGAGTCAACAGTCCGACATGATCAACAGAAGTAATATCAATCCAAAATTAAATAGAAAAAGAAAAAGAAAATGGAAGTAAATCCAAAATGCAGAAGCTGAGACAAGAGGTGGATTGCTCAAGACATGACTAAAGTCACGAGCATGGTATGTCCGGTTTTGATCCGAAAAGATGAAGAAAAATGAACTAGCACCTGCAACTAGCAAGCGTCAAGATTCAAATCTAAAGTCTACATGAAGAACCATTCAAGACTCAAGATCAAGCTTCAGAAGACTTATAGATAGGAATCTTGTAACTCATAGTTGACAGGCTTAGTTAGTCTTTTTTATTTTTTGATTTTGATGTAATAAAAGGACCACAGACTGGAACCTCAACAGAACGGCACCTCGACCGACTCTCCACCTCAGTATACTTCATCACCTCATTCACTTCTGAACTACACGTGGCCCGATTCCTTTATAGCCAAGAATATGCATGCAGCTTAGATACCAGGGCTCGATCACATTCTCTTCCTTTCTCTTAGTTTTTGGTCTCTCTAAATAAGGGTTGGGTCAAAAACCAGTCTTTTTGTTCTTTGTGTGAAAACTTTTCGTGTTTCCAATCAAAGAGGGGCAGCCATAGACATGTAATTTTTGACCTTTTCAAGATTTTACATATTTTAGTATTTAAATATTTAGTTTAGGTATGTCGTTATTTTAACAAGTTTTGACTCTTTTACTTTACAAAAATGAAAATATAAAAATAGTTTCACTTTATTTCAAGAATATCAGTATTTTGGTAGTAATAATATTTTAATACTTGCGATGATTTTTATTTAATCCCATTTTATTTTTAGTACAAGATTTAAAAAAATACCAAAAATAGTTTTATTTTCAATAGTCATTTCTACTTAAATAGGATTAATTAATATATGTGTAATATTTTTTTTCTTGTTTTGCGAGATAGAATAAAATTTGGGCTAAAATAATCCAATTTTGAGGCTTCGGTTGAGCCCTTGGCCCATACCCTTCTTAGCCCACTACACCAACTTTCCCTTACCTAAGACTCATCTTCTTAACCAAAACCTAAACCAAGAAAACTGTAAGGCCCCGTGAAATCCCTACTCAAAAACCCGGATCCCGTGGTGTCAAGTTAGGATCGTGTGTTAGAAATTTATAAATATGCTTCGCGGCGAGCTTGCGAGCCGAAGTGCGGACCTTTTTGGATTGAATAATGCATTAAAAAGTCAAGAATAACTTTCCAGAAAAATGCAAGGAATGCGGTCCAAAATGCGGTCGCATAATTGAAATGCAGACCGCATATCTGCCTCAGAGTGAGGCAGAATGTTGGTTATAATTGAAGTCAGAAATGCGGTCGAAATGCAGTCGCATAATATAAATGCGGACCGCATAGTCGTCGCATATTTTCCTTTGACTTGTGCGAGGGTCAGTTCTGCGGTCGCACTTTGCGACCGCAGAACATGAATGCGGACCGCATTATTACCGCAAACCGAGTCAGAATGTTTAGTTTTTGGGGAGCATTCTGCGGTCCATTATGCGGACCGCATGTTTACT